>APFE030457792.1:127629-236709 GCA_000404065.3 Pinus taeda
AAGTTTCTAAAAAATGCTAAATATATAATTATTTTTCCGTGAAGTTAAAATATGATATTTAAGATTTCTTAGCAAAAAAATATAAATAAATTTAATATTTTTGTTAAATTTCATATATTAACTTCATGTTGAATGGAAAAATAATTACTATTAAGTCATGTGTGTTCAATCATATATAAACATAAGACCTTGGTATTTCTTGATATAACTCCAAAACCCAAGGAAGGGAGAATAGCTACGCGCTCGCAAGTTTTACCTTCTGAAAACCGTTTCTTATTAAAAAAGTTATTGGTTTGATCAAAGCTTTGTGTCGGCAATATCCCCATTGCGAGACCGTGTAATATTTAATTTTGTTTTTTTTGGGAGAAAGCGCCCATTATATCTTGGCGCTTCCACAACAGAACAAAGTTGCTAAAATCCTCGGGTTCATGCGCATGTAAAGCATCAATACACAATGCGATAACGTATAATTGATATTTTACTATTTATCAATTACGTATAGTTAATTATTTAATTAACCATAAATACACTTGGACTACATAATTATTTATATTTTGAGTTTCCTTTATTAATTTGATTATTTATAGGTCATTTAAGTATGCCATACAAATAAGAGGTGACTGATGACAAAATATTTGGTATCTAAGAAACATGCGATTACAGTATCATTTATATCTTCCACATTCCATGAAACTAT
Source organism: Pinus taeda (assembly GCA_000404065.3). Lineage (NCBI taxonomy): Eukaryota > Viridiplantae > Streptophyta > Pinopsida > Pinales > Pinaceae > Pinus > Pinus taeda. The sequence goes on from APFE030457792.1 coordinate 128,327, forward strand.
GAATACTTGTAACTATTCACAAATATGATTCTTAGATTTCTTCTTAAGACTAACCCTTAAAGCACCACTATGAAAATACAACAGAGTTAAATCACATGTGTGTCCAATCATATATAAATGTAAGACCTTGGTATTTCTTCCTTCCATCCGAGAAAAGTACATGAATAACAATGACACACTTTCCAAATTCAAAAATCCTATATATCCTGATGCTTCCACAACATAACACATATGCTAAAATCCCCGAGTTCATGCAAATGGAAAACATTAGTACACAACGAGATAACCTTCACGATTTGATGCAAAGGGGCATGAATTAAAATTCAGCAAAGGGAAAAGTTATGAATGCATTAATAGGAAGGAAATTGATGGAACGACGTGTAGAAAGTACAATTATTTATTTTATTGAACAAAATTAACAATTTTTATGACAAAATTTACTAGAATTTTATTGAAGCTACAAAAAACATAGCAGTGATTTCCCCTTCTGTCAATTAGACGACATAGAATAATAGGGATATGATAGATCGACAAACACAGACACAAACTGACCTTTGACCTCACACAAAGACAATCAACAAAGCTCAGAGGCCCGACTTTCGACTAATTGTGGTTGGGGTCCCATGTCCTCACGCGAACAAATTTTCGAAAGATGCTTGACTTCCGACTAGTCGTGGTCGGGGGTCCCATGTCCTCATGCAAACAAATTTTAGAAAGATGCCCGACTTTCGACTAGTCGTGGTCGGGGTCCCATGTCCTCACACAAACAACTAGCCCGACTTCCTTGAATATTTCAAAATTCTCATTCACCCGTTTAAAAAGAATGTGAGTATAATTGATATTTTACTATTTATCAATTATGTATAGTTAATTATTTAATTAATCGTAAATGCACTTTGACTACATAATTATTTAATTTTGAGTTTCCTTTATTAATTTAATTATTTATAGGCCATTTAAGTATGCCATACAAATAAGAGGTGACAGGTGACAAAATATCTTCATCAACTTTGATTAACATTCTAGTCAGCGTAGGCGGGTTACACGTATTAGAAGTATGTGAAGTGGAAGACACAAGAGAGCAAGTTCGATCTCCGACTTACCCGATTTGTTTCCAGGTGAGTTCGAGAATAATGACTCCAAGGAAAATCTTAGCAAGTAAATAATTAATGCCACAACGTTCTAGTAGTATTATAAAGCGTAATGTACGATATGATCTGCAATATTTAATGGTGATGACGTTCATCTGGTGCACTAATGTTACAACTTATAAAAAGATCAAAAGCAATAGTTAACTTAGCAAATTTAAAAAAAATATCACGATATAGTCTAGATCAATAGGCTAAAGGCGATCATAAATGTCATTGCGCAAGCAATGCCATAATAAATGTTATTGGCACAATTTTGTATATTTTATACTACTCATATATATATGTATATAATTTTTTATAATATATTTTGGTAATTGTAATTTAATTTTTGTTTTGGTAAAATTGTAAAATTTTAAATATAAATTTAAAATTTCAATAATTAAAAATCAATCTATAATATTTAAAATTTATATAATTAATTTTTAATATTTTAGAAATAAGCCAAAGTCAATAGCAAGAGACAATGAAGCCAACCATCGTAAATCAGGAATTTGGATTACACAAGACAAGAAGCCACCGATTAGAATTTGGATTAGATGAGAAGCCACCCATCACAAATCATGAATTTGGATTACACATTAAATTGCTAGAGATCTTATCATGAGAAGGGGAGCAGATAGCGAAGTGAAGATTTAGTTCACATACTTAAAAAGAGAGGGTGATAGTGTATTATGTTTACTTACTTAAGAAAGAGTGATAGTGTATTATTATCATGTTGCATTGAAGTATTACTTATTCGTTATTATAAGGTTGACTATCAATTACTTTGCTTTTTGATTTGAAAATCAAATAACAATTTAAGCCTATGCCATGATTTGCATTTTCATCTAGCCCTGATGATGAACCACACTAGCCTCTTCTTAATTTCTAAAGTTAAAAATATAAAAATAGATTTATTATTTTTTAAATTAATTTAATTATATTTTTCTTGTATTTATTGGTTATGATCTTATTTTATAATTTTGGTTTTTTTGTATTAATGCAATGTAACATAGTTATCATACCAGCACTGAGGTTGCAAGTTGGGTGTTTTTGTGGTGTTAAAAGCAGGAAGCGTATACAACTCTAGAACTATAAATTTTCAATTCTCAATGACTTCAACAAAGGAGTCTGGAAGGTGTGTCTAATAATTCACAATGAATCAAAGTGTTATCTCCATCGACTCGCCCAAATTTCCTTCTTAGGATGGAGATGATATGTAAAAATTATAAGGTAGTAAAAGAAACCCATTCTCCAATGCTTATATCTCAAGATACCATATATCGGGTCAAGAGGAAAGGAGGCTTTGCAATGCAATTAAAAGATTTTAAGTATTCGAGTTAATGTTTCAAAGGTTCAGTTCATGCTTATAAAGCACACAGCTCAGAGCTTGAGTCACCTCCCATCTGAATTCAATGATCGTTTGCATCAACTCTGGCGGCATACATGCATGAGAGTTAATCGCAGAGCAGATCCCCGACGTTGAAAGGCCAACGCCCATTCAACGACCATGATCCATTCTGGCACCTAATATAGAGTGCGTATGATCCACAACATAGCTTGCCGTAGTGGGGTGGGGGCAACACACCAGACGGTCTTCTCTCATTGGCTCGACGATGCTGAAGGTAACTGGTAAAGGTTATTGATAGCCTACCCTCAATCACCCCAAACCAATCCCTGAATGTCACGTACTGCCCTCCGCTCGCTCCTAACTCTGCCACTTGTGCAATTGTCCCTGTCCTTCTTATAAATCCCCGAAACCCTAAAATTATCGTCTGAAAGTGATCACTCAATCCCAGTCAAAGAATATTCTGCTTAGACTGCCACATAGGAATCACCTCTTTTCAAACTCCCAAAGGTCAAGAGCACCTTCCAAAGTCATTTTCAGTCCTCCCTGCAGGCTCCAGGTAACCCAACACCCCGACCTCCTTGTTTGTTACTTTTGTTTTACTTAGAATAATGAATCACGTGACACCAACAACTCCCAACACCCATGAGGTCAAAAGCAATGGTGTCGGGCCTTTAACGAACACCTAAATCCAAATAGTCGACCCTGCATGTCCCTTCCCACTCACAGATCTCTGCTATGAGATGCTTGTTGACAATTTAAGGAATGAGGACCCTTTTAGGGTTGTTAACTCATGACTGTATTACCAAATTGCTCCTCCAGTTCAACCCCTCCCAAAGTTTATATCTTGGCTAGCCGACTCCTATCAAAAGGAAAAGAACTGCTTTGTTTCTATTTCAGGAGTTGGAATCCTCAAGGTAGCTCCCCTCTTAATCTAAAGAGCTTTGAATTTCCCTGAGTCCTCCACTATGCACACGTTCACTGATCCTTCCCTAGCTGACCATTTCGCAACGCTCCTAGCCGTAGAATAACAATATTCATGGGGCAAATCCTTGCTCCAGAGGTCAAAACCCTGCCCTCAGATATCCGATTCCCATTGACTCTCTTTCGGTCATCAGTCCAACCTGTTTTAGCCACAATTACTTGTCTAATAGGCGAAGATACCATGCTGAAATTAAACAACGTCACTTTATGATGTTTACATAAAATGAAGCAACCTGGGTGCCTACTCAATATCCATGATATATTTCAGTGACCATTTGCTTCCAACTCAGCTATTTCAAGGTCTCCTCATATTTTCACTAGTACTCATTGTTGTTCTACTTGTTCTTATACATTCACATCGAAGAGTTTCAATGCCTTCACCTAGATGTGTTTGCCCCTAACAAAGAGAGAAATTCAGTCTTCGACTGGAATATCTCACTGAGAAAAAGACTTGGTTTGGGTGGGTACTCTCATTTCATTTCATCTTTCGTGGCCACTGCTGATCAGAATCTTCCTAGAGCAGAAGGAGCTCCTCCAAATCAATGAGGAAGCTACCATTGGAGACTGGTACCTCTATGAGGATCACACAGAAATTCGGGTTTACAGATGTGAACTCCGTCCATATCATCTACCACTATTTATGCCTATGAGGATCTTCGCCCTCGAGTTCATCAGAGAACTCCTGTGTAGACCTGCTCCACTTTGTACCTGCAAAGAAAGGCTACATTTTTAAAATGGGACAGCCAGTAGGCCCTTTTGTGATAAGTACCATACATGCCTTCAAAATATTTGAGGCCCTGCTCGAAGCCATGGAGTTTGAAAAGGGACAAATTTGGCATGACGATCCCCAATGCATCCTTGCTCTAAGAAGGAGAAATATTAAAGACTTAACTTATATACATGATCCTAATCCCGAGGTTGAATGGAAAGCTAACTTTGATTCCTAGCCTCTTAATAAAGATATGGAGACTGAATCCCCAGTCAGCACAGACAAACAACAAAAGAGGATTGCTGACACATCAGGGACAACTGACATGGACGAGGGACATGTTCATAAAAAGGCAAGAAATCAAGGTCCTAAACAAGGATTGGAACAACAATAGGAATACGAATAGGAATAGGAACATGAAGAACAATGTATTTATCTAGAAACACTAGTGTCTGAAAGCCCATGTTTCCATATCAATTTGGAAATACCACTAGTTGCTTCATCTACATCCTCGACTGAGGTAGCTATCCCAGAATCGGAGGATAGTCTTTATGCTACAAGGACAAGTTGGTCACAAGGAAAGGCCACCCAAGTGAGAAATAGGAAAGCAAAGGAAAAGTTGCACCAAGAAATGAACTCTAAGATAACTCCTTGTCACACCAGAGTACTAGCTACAATGGACCTGGAGAAAGAGGAGATGAAGATAAGATTGCAACATCCCTTAATCCAAACCCTGCCTTCTGGCCCTAAGTTCCAAGATTTGGATGTATCTTTGGATTTGACTAGTGTCCCCTTGGCGGATAAAGTCAATTTACACAGGCAGGTTGGAGAAATGTTGTATAATGACATTAACAAGAACCAGATGACCATCAACCAGGCTCAAACTTATATACAACAAATATTCAACAAGGTTAGATGGAGAAGATCAAGTCCCAGGTGATTTTCTAGAGAAGGAAGCATATAAAGAGTTGATCATGAAGATGGGGGTGGATCCCGAGGATAAGGCAGCAGTAGAAGCTGTCTTACAGGTCACTCAGCAAGAGAACCAAGAGTTAAGGTGACAATTAAAGATGCCTGGAGGCGAGCACATTCAAACTCCTGAGTTGATTCAGATCGAAAAGGAGAAGGAGGCCCTAATGTAGGAGTTGACCTAAAGCAAGAACATAGTTACTGCCTTGGAGCAGATAATAACTGATTTACAAATTACAATTGCTTCTCATGTTAGCACGATAGTAATGCTTGAGAAGCCTCAAAATCACACTGATCGCCTCACTCAGGTATTGACCGAGATACAACTATTTGAAGGGGAGTTAATGAAGGCTCAGAGGGACCTAGATGCCACCAAATCCCAAGTAGCTCAGAAAGAGAAGTTGCTCCAACCTTCGATTGCCAATGCAGACAAGCTCACTAGAGATCTACATAGTGCCACTCAAGAAAACAAGGAACTAAAGGCCAAGCTCAAAGTAAACATGACTCTCATTGAGACTAGGCAGTTGATATGGGATAAGATAACTTACGAGATCACCCTTAGTTGGGAACATATAGCCTTGATACTGGACCGCATGAGTCTTAGTGCATAATGTGCTCCTTCTCTCCTCAATGGAAATAGGCAAGCATTACCAACTCTCAGTATGCTAAGAAATACATTCATTTCCTAACTGAGAGGTCAATTGATGAGCTAAGGCCACTGGATATAGTTGATAGAATGGGTGTGGTGGTAGATATTTCCAAAGTAATTTCAAAGGAAGAAGCCAAAACTAGAGTGGAACATAGTCTTACAAGGCTACAAAAAGAGGTGGCAGCTTTTGATGAGGAATTCAACAAGATTCTTTAAGATGGGTTACCGAATTTGTGGGGGCGAAATGGAGAGCTGTTCACATGAGAGCTATTTATTAACCAAAAATGATTGAGATAAAAATTAAGACTGGAGAAGCCCCCGAGAAGACGTTAGTTCTTAAAGGAATAATTATAATGAATTTCCTTGAGAAAGAGTTCCACCTTCTTGAGTTGGTTAAAAGTATCTTTCATCGGAAATTAGACTGTTCAGGGGTGATCCATCTCCAGCTCAACTATAGACAGTTCAACTCTATTTCTCCACCTCATCCAACCATGTGGTAGTGATGTGAGCAATTTTCCAACCCCCCACTACTTCATATGGTTTATCCTCGTGTTCCAACGACTTCTCATCAAGCATGTTCATCATCTTGCAGGTCCTAAGGACCACTCAAATGATGCCAGTAGTGGCATTTTATTTTACTTTCAGTTGTTTTTAATTTATGTTTTTTACTATAATTTGTTAAAAGACATTATGTATTGGTTAGTATAGTTGTGCTTGCACACACGCTAAAATTTTGAAGCATGTTTTGTGATGTTGTGTGAGATAAAGAAAGAATATTACTCTAACAATCTATGTTTAAGAGGGCCTATATACATATGATCTCCACAAATGAAGATAGGTTCAAAATTTTGGAAAGAAAACTCTTTGCTATTTTCGAGAAAGTTTTTTGCTTCTTTCATGAATGTATTACTGAAATTATTAATGACAATAATGATGATTCCTTCGTTATAGGATTATAGTATGTCTTCTCTCTATTGTAATTTCATAATGTTCATGTTCCTTTTAGATTCCACGTTTTGTAGTTGCCAAATATGTTTCCATCTTCTTACAGATTCATTTGAGTTAAGATGTTGATAAAAATGCTTGTATAAGTCTTTGGAAACTAAATCTTTAATTGTGCTCCATGAATATTTGCATCCATTCCTTTTTTATATTCGTCATGTCTTTTTGAATCCATAGAAGTGTGGAATTCTCGATGTTTCGAGCTCTACATGATGGGTTACTTCCTCTCCTTCTCCTACTTTCATAGTCATACTAAAGTAATTGATCTATAACTCCTTGAGCGGTTTGGCCTCCTTTGATTTATCATTTATGCCACTGTGTATCTTGCTTATATGTATATATAAAGAAATCATGGATTAGGTATTTCTTTGATGATTGAACCAACTGAATTCTCTTGGTAAGAAATGTTATAAGTGATGTATCTATTATTTGAAGAATTATCAGAGACACACCAGATCTAGATGTTCTAGGCTCTGATCTCTTAGCAATCAAGAGGATGTCTCTAGAATTGACAATATCATTTGGCGCCGTTGTTGTGGAATGTATTAGAGGATTTTTCCCCTAGGATATGACATTCTGACACTCTTTGTTAAGGTAAGCAAAGACGTTCAAATTGGAGATTCATCACCTTGGTGACTCCACTAATATTAATCTCAAAAAACATCATCCTGGCTTTTAGAAAACCCCACACTCATTCAAATACCTCTCAACATAAAAATCCATCTGTATCTGACCCAAACAAGTTGATTTTTAGAAGTGTTTGGAAGGATAAAACCCCTGCTATGGATGCCATTGTCTCGTCATTTCTTGAAGCCTCCTCATCCAGCTCCCAACATGCCATTATTCATTGCTCCAACTTTACTCCTAAGGTCTTAACATATACTTATGAAAATGATCTAACAAGCCTATTCTTCCATCTAAAGTCAAGGAAGAAGAAGTCTCAGTTAATAATCCTTCTTTCTCATTTCCCCCTCCCCCTAAGATCAGAAAGGGAAAAGCCATCCTTACTCGCAACCATATTCGTCACATAAGAAATTCCATAGTTCTCAGCCATCTACATCATCTGCTATTGTGCGCAGAGACCCCTTAGCATTCTAGCTCCACCTCATTAGTACAGATGGTGGTCCCATGCTTCTTACTGAATAAGTATGCTCCCCTAGACCCGCCTCAACTTCTGAGTGCCATGCCTCAGGGTTACCTCAAGCTTTTACCTAGGTTAAATGGAGAGGATGATACCATTGCACAAAGACATATTGAAATTTTCTGTGCATTTGCAGAAAATCTAAATGTGGAACACTTAGATGTGGTACTGAGGCTTTTTGTTCAATCCCTCGATGGTGAAGCCATAAATTGGTTTAAATATTTACCAGATGTTTCCATTGCCACTTGGGAAGAGTTGGAAAACTCCTTTACATAGAAGTTTTGGGGGGGGGAATATAGACCACAAATATATCCTCATAGAGTCTAAGGCTATAAAGAAGGAACCAGATGAAGATATCTCAGAATTCATAAAGAGGTTTAATAAGCATTATAACAACCTGCCTGCTGAGATAAAACCTCCCCAAGTTGCTGCCTGGGTAGTATTTGTAGGGGCTTTTGAGTCCGAGTTTGGTTTTACTCTAAGGAAAGGAAGTCTCGCATGTTTGACCAATTCCAAATTGATGCCCTTGAGGTGGAGGCAAATTTCACATGTGCAAGGAAATCAAGAGGTAAGATTGACCCTATGGAAAAGAAAAAGGGAAAAGAGGAAACATCTTCCTCTGGTCAAGTGAAAGAATCATAAGAACTAAAGTTAGAAGAAATGGATAAGTTGATAAAAAGTTTATCACATAAACTGGTAAAGCTTGAACTAGAAAACAAAAAAATCCCCAAACAGAATTCCCAAGGCCCGAATTGAGGCTTTAATCCACAATACCGAAGACAACCCTTATAGATACTACAAAGGGAAATAAAAGACCAACTCAAGCAAATTCCCCCTCCACTATACATAGAGGATGATCTAGATGAACAACAACATGACACCCATGAGATGCAAGGTAACTTGTACTCTTCTTTCCCTTAAGGGGAACAAGAAATTAGAACTCGTCATGAAGAAGGTTAGGATATAGATGCAACAATCAATGAGGAGGAAATAGGTGACTATTGTAACAATTTGCAGATTTCATGCAGGCACAACTGCATAGGAAGTATGATATCATATCCTCAAGAAAAAGGTTAAGGGAACAAGACCAGCAGGAGGGTGTTTCTCCCGAAGATACCCCCACTGCTCCTGATAAAGGAAAAAGGGGATTGGACCCAAACGTGTCCAAAATAAAAGACTCTCTAAATCAAGATGGTTGTAAACCTGAAGAAGAAACAAAGGAGAAGCCACCCGTCCCTTCAAAACAAACCTGTGAGAAAGAAAAATAACAAGTAGAATCTGGTGGCATAGAGAAAGGCCAAGCTGACTTCATTCTTCAAAAGGAACTTGAAAAGGTAAAAATCATTGTTCCTTTAATTGAACTCCTAAAACAACCCACTTATAAAGACTAAGTCTCCCGATTCATGATTCTGTCCACCTGAACACCATCCCATGACTGTTTAAATCCTTAAGAAGAAATACCTATGGTTGTTTTTGGAACTTATGTCGAAGAATAAGACCCTTCTATTGCCATTTCTATGTGACCCTTATAATACATGATCTGTTTTTTGTTTTGATTCAGTAAGAGTAGAGCTTTCCATTAATCTAGAAAAGAATACATATTGTACACTTTGCAGATTGGAGTCAAGAGCCCCATACCTGACCCAGACACAACCCTATACCTGACTTAGACAAACCACAAAAGGGTAGATGCAAACATTACCAAAGCACTAGAAAACTTGCCTTTCTTCCTCACCCTAAAGAGAAAAGAAAAGAACTAAGGTTCTTTCGGGTTTGTTAAACCTCAAACCTCCCTTAGTGACAAGGGCCCACAACAACCAATGACCTGCATAAACCAAAGGCCTACACTAAACCAAAGGCCCACATTAAACCAAAGGCCCACATTAAACCAAAGGCCCAAATGCACATACGCGTGCATAAACTAAAGGCCCACAAAACCTATAATGAGTGACTTGGCAGACCTCGGAGATCTGACGGTTTAAACAGATTTTGGGTGAGCCAAAAAGCACACCATTTAAAAGCCTTTCGGACCCGATGAGTAAATAAAACAATCTACTATGAAATTTTGGGTCGAGATGTGTATTAACCCATGGGGAGTTTCATGGCCTGACTCCCGTGCAATCCTGCTCTCGCTGATCTGACGGTTCAGAGTCGATATCGGGCTCGCAACATACACACTTGTTATAATCCCAATTGGACCCAATGGGTGGCCTAAACTGCCATTCTATAACTTTTCAGGTCCGATTTATGTGATATCCATCATGCAACTTTCCACTCGAAATATGATGAGTTCTGGCACTTGCTGCCATCGATGGTTATCTGCCTTTCAACCTGCTCACTGATTACCCCCTGCTTCCTCATTGTCTTTGGTTCGCTGCCTGCTGAATCCATTGGTCCGTTCACTGCTTGTCTTTCATTTCTTGAAAATTTTCCCTATTTGCAATCACCTATTTGTGACAGTCCTTGTGCAGATTTCTTGAGGGTGTAAATTGTGTAAATTGTGTAAATTGTGTTCAATCAAGATTTCTACGCATTGCTTTAAGGCCATGAGCTCTGCCATGTTATTAGTGGAATTCCCCAAATGACTATGAAAGATGACTTTTATGTTTCCCTGCTCATCTCTTATGACTCCTCCAAAACGAACAACCCCAGGGTTTCCCTTAGAGGTTCCATCGATATTAAATTTCAAGAAACCATGGGGGGGCGGTTGCCAGAAGTCCTTCCCCTCTATTGTATGTCTTATGATCTTGCTTATGACTTGGGGGACAGTTGATTGGAGACCCAAATGCACAAGAATCTGAGCATCCTGGTTTCGAGGAGGGTTCTCGGGGAGTTGATTCAGAAGGGTGCTCACAGTTTCTTTGAGTTGTCTTAAAATTTGAGCTATGATGCTCTGAGTTGATCCAGTTCTGTTCTTGAAAATCCTATTGTTGCATTCTTTCCATACATCCCAGATCAGAAAACCTGGTATCAGAGTCCAGGCTTTGTTGACCGTTTCATTATTTGAGAAGTCTTTCCTCCACTTCATCAAAGTTCTAGTGATATTGTTTTTGTCCCTGTCAATTTTCCTGAAGATTGAGGCTACCCAATTCCATAAGGTAGAGGTGAAAGAGTAGAGGTTGAGTAGGTGATCCAACGTTTCCTCTTGTAGACCACATAACTGGCATCTAGAAGGACCAACTAAACCTCTTTTTCTTAGATTCTCCTAAGTCAGAAATTTTTTATGCTGTACCAACCATATAAACAGTTTGATTTTCATCCAATGCGGGTTCCGCCATAGATTCTTCAATATCATATCAGGGTTGGGAAAGTCCAACCCACTGGTAATTCTTTTGGCTTCTTTGAGGTTGAAGTTGCCTACGCTGTTTCTTGCCCATCTTAGTTGGTCAGACGAAGTTGAAGTCAAAATATTTCTCTATTCCAGTACCACTATAAGAGCTTCAGCCTGAGCCTTCAAAGGGGTTTCTTCACTGTATACTAGGTCTTTCCACTTCCTCCATTTGCCATTGTCTCTTGTCTGATCCCAAAAGTCACTTACCTTGAGCAGCCCTTTATTGTCAGTGTCATGCTTGAGAATGTCTAGTCCTTCTTTACACAAGTTAGGCTCCTGCTGCCAGTTATCCTCCCAAAACCAGGCTAGGTTTCCATCTTTGATCTCCCAGACACTGTGCTTCTGAACAATAGCTTTATTCTCCCAAGCATTGTTCGAAATGTCGAAGCCCTTGATGATCCCTATCTTGCCAGTTCTTTGCATACTTCTATTTCCAGAGCTTTGCCCAAGGGGTTCTTGTTTCCTTTAGCCATCTCCACCAAAGTTTTGCCCCCAAAACTTTGCTTAGGGTTTCAGGGTCATGAAGTCCCAAACCTCCATAGGTCTTGGGTTTGCAAAGCTTTTCCCAAGCCACCAGAGCCCATTTATTTTTCTCTTCTCCTTTACCCCAAAGAAAATCTCTTTGGATGTTCCTAATGTTTTGAAAAACTCCTTTTGGGGGAGGATGAGCTGAAATTATGGGGGTATGGTTTGTAGGACAACCTTTGTAAGCACTAGCCAACCTGCTAAGTTCAGAGATCTTCTTGTCCATTTTCTGATTTTGTCCTGCATTTTATTAGTCATAGGCTCCCAAACCTCCTTACTCAGAGGTATGTCAGTGAGAGGCATTCCAAAATATTTGGAGGGTAGTTGATCTCTTTGAAAGCCAAGAATTCTGGTGAGATTTCTCTGAATAGCAATGTTGGTATTGAAAAAGAAATTTTTTTATTTTCTGAGGCTTACCTCTGTACCAACAGCGATAGCAAAATCATTCAGGATTTGTTTGAAGGCTTTAGCTTCCTTGACCGTGGGTGTGCCTTGTAGCATGGTTCATCCACAAATTGTTGGCGAGTCAAGGTGTCCCCATTCACGGTAAGTTTGAGACCCTAGATTCTTCCCTCCTCTTTAGCTGTTGTGATCAATTTACCAAATCCTTCCATCATGAGAATGAATAGAAAGGGAGAGAGCATATCTCCTTGTCTGAGGCCTCTTGAAGGCCTATAAGTTATTGATGGAGAGCCATTAAGTAGGATTGAAAAACTAGCTGTGGTGACAAGGGCCATCACTCATCTTATCCAGTTGTGGTCAAAGCCATACGCTTTTCATACATCCCTAATATACGACCAGCTTAGCTTATCATAAGCTTTTGCAAGGTCAAGATGTATGATCATACCCACTTGCTTAGTGCTCTTGAGAGAATGAACAACCTCGTGAGATTGAATGATGTTATTGAGAACTTGCCTTCCTTCTACATAACCAGTTTGCTCCTTAGACACAAGAGTTGTAAGAAGACACTTGAGTCTGTTTGCAATTACTTTAGAAATAATTTTGTACACCACATTGCAAAGGGCTATGGGTCTGAACCTATTTTGTGTCATAGCTTTTTCCTGCTTTGGAATTAAGGCTATGGAAGATGCACTGAGCACCCTTAATACTATTTTTGATTTTCTTGAGTCCTCCACAACATCAAGGATATATTGTTTGACGATTTCCCAACATGTTTTGAAGAAGTTTACATTGAACCCATCCAGGCCTAGAGCTTTCCCATTTTTCATCTCTTTGATGACTTCATTGACATCCTCTTCAGTCACTGGCCTATTGAGATTGTAATTGTCTTCCCGGGTTACTAGTTTTGGAATGTATTGTGTGAATCTGTTGATAAATTGTGATCTGTCTAAGAGAGGCTCCTCTACTATGCTTTAGAAATGTTGTATCAGAACATATTCCATTTCTTTGTGGGTACTTATATCTTTCCCTTGAGGATCTCTGAGTTTTACAATCCTGTTAAGAGCCCTGTGATCCATGGTTGATTTGTGGAAAAACCTTATATTTCTTTCCCCTTCTTTAATCCATTGCACTCTTAATTTCTGTCTCCAAAAGATCTCTTCTTGCTGGCATCTGTTGTCCCATTCCTATTGAAGAGAGTCAGCTTGCATTTTCCTTTCCTCAATGAAGCCATCTTTAATGATGATTTGGTTAATTTTCTATAGTTTCTATTCCACTTCTCTTTTGGATTTGAAAATATTGCCAAACTCATTTTTGTTCCATTCTTTAAGCTTGAGTTTGATGTATTTCAGTCTCTGTTGTAGTAGGAACATCTTCGTGCCTTGAACAGGTATGTCTTCCACCCACCACTTGCCAATATTAGTGATGAAGTTAGGGTGTGTGAGCTAGACATTTTCAAACTTGAAAGGTCTGTTTCTCGGAGTGCCTATAAAAGAAGCTTCAAGCTGAATAGGTCAGCGGTCCAAGCCTCCAAAAGGAAGGATTAAAGCAGTCAAGTCAAGGCCATTGAGAAAGAGGTCCTCCGAGATTAAGAATCTGTCTAGCTTAGAGGCAACTTGAGAATCCCCTCCCCTCTTATTGTTCCAAGTGAAGGTGCCATTTATTGTCTCCGCATCCACCAGCCTCATGTCGTTTAGGAAGTTCTACAAGGCGATGGAATCTCTACCCAGTGCTTTGGTCCCACCTTTCTTCTCTATAAGAGACCGGATCATGTTGAAGTCCCCTCCCAGAATCTAGGGTATAACAAGATGTATTTCTCTCAGCTTCTCTAATGAGTTGAGAAGCCAAATTTTGTCTTCAAGTTTTTGCGGACCATAAACATTAGTGATCATATAGATTTCCTTGTCACCCAAAGGTTGTATAACCATTGAAAGGTAGTTCTTGGATGCTTCAGCATTAAGGATTCCAAGTTTATGGGGATTCCACAGAGTGAGAATCCCTCCTGCTTTGTTGTTTGCTTTAACTTCTAGATACTCATACTTAATAAGTCATTTTCTATGTATCTCTCTTATTTTGTCTATTGAACATTTTGTTTCCTGTATAAACACCATATCTGGTTTTTCTTCTTTTATTCTATTGCTAAGATTTCTTTGTTTTCTTTTACTTCCTAGACCCCTAATGTTCCAGGTTGTGAGCTTCGTTATGAAAGGTTTGTAAATGAGTAACAGGTAAGATCTTTCATCTCACCTGAGTTAAGTAAGAGTTTCCCACACTCTGTCAGCAGCTCATTCTGTTTCTTCCTTCCTCTTTTCTGGCTTGGGTTCTTGAACGAATGTCCTGATGTTACCTCCATTGGTTTTATCCCTCTATTTTCCTAGCTGTCATGGTTTCTTTTGACTCTAGTAGCCTTTGCTTGAGATCTCCATAGGAAGAGCTGTTGCACTATGTCAAACTCCTCTTGTGGTAGAGAATCAACACCCTTGGTGGTTCCCTGCTTCAAGAACTTTTCTAGATCAAGATTCTCCCTCTCTAGAATCTCCTATAGCTCCTGGTCCTCTGTGCCAATTTCATTTGGGGTCATCTCATGGTCCCTGCCAAGTTCCATTGTGCTATGTGTATCCTCATTTAGTTTGTTGTTTTCATGTGTGACTTCCATGCTGTCATCTTTTTCCTTTTCTGCAGGATTTTCCTCCCGTGCCTTGTCCGATCCAGTGTTCCCCCCTTCTTCTTCTAAAATTTTGAAACTGTTATGACTTTGTTGTCTATCCTCGCTAGTTTTCTTTTGGTTCTTTTTTCCCCGTCCTTTTCCTTTGCCTCCCACCTTGGTAAAGCCTTCCAGGTCTTTGCCTGTGTTGGTTTTTATATTTTCCTTTAGTTTGTTGCTTGGGAAATCTCTAAAGAAGTGCCCATGTTCATGCCATTTATGACATCTGAATGGGACATGTTCATAGTCCACCGCCTGCACCCGTTCTTCATCATATACTTCTAGAATAATTTCGTCTGGAAGTGCTCCCGATAGGTCCATTTCTACACATATTCAGGCAAAGGAGATATATTTGCCTCGCAGAGTTGCATATGATATCTTTATAAAATGACCTAGTTTATTGCCTATGGCTTTTAAGGATTTAGGCAGCTAATAATCTAAAGGTAAGGAGTAGAGTCTTATCCATATCGGTACCGATGTCAATGTTTCTCACTCTGGGACAAAATTCATCATCCATGGTCACATGTAGAGTCTTGTAGCAACATAAAAATACGGTCCTCCTTCGAACACTCTACCTTTATCTTCTAGGTTCGTGAAAACAACTCTGAAGAAACCCTTGGACCCAAGATGAAGGTTTATTTCTCCCTTTGGTTTCTAGTGGTTTCTTATCCACGTGTACAATGCCTTCTTCGTTGGCCATAGTCCCATAAATTTTCATATGACCATGTAAGTTGCCATGTGATCCCTGTGCGCCTGTAGCACTGGATCATTTAAGACAACCCAGGGTTTAATGGTTGACCTGGGTTTGTAGAGTCCTGCCATAGTCTTATGTTCAGTTATTTGACTGTTGTCTCATGTTCTCTTCTCTCTTCTGACTTCCTTGAGATTCCCTTCCTATTCATTTTGATGCTTTCCAGTTTTTTGGTACTTGTCTTCTCCATCTCTACCTCCACTGGTTTCTTGAATTGATTTGAACCCACCTCCTTGTTTTTGTTTGCTTCTACATGACTATAGGAGGGAGTGGAGCTCCCCCCTCCTTGCCCATCCATTGTTACCAACTCCCTGTACAAAATCCTAGCTCCCTGTTCAGAACCCTAGCTCCGCTTTCGCACCTCCGCTTATAATACATGATCTCTTACTTCATAACTGCATGTCGAATTCAGGAGCCTCACATAATCTCATGCCATTAATTGTAATGGAGCAACTTGGTTTACAAATTACTAAACCTTACAAGGACCTTTACTCCTTCGATTCTAAGAGAGTAAAATGCTTAGTAATGATAAAGGACCTAGTAGTGAACCTAGCTCAGATTCCCGTTAATAGTGTAGTAATGGATATAGTGGTAGCAGATATCCCTACAAGATTTGGCACGCTTTTATCCAGGTCCTGGGGTTCAAAAGTTGGAGGTTCCATCAAGTTATATCTTACTTATGCCACCATTCCCACCTTTGGAGGTGAAGAAAGAAGAATGTACAGAGAGTTAAGGTTTGTGAAAATAGTGACCAAAGTTGATGGCTCGAAGAATTCACCTCTGTATGGGAAAGAGAGAGATCTTTCTTGTCTGCTACTAGAAGAAGATGATATCATTTAAGAAGAAATGAAGGTACACCTAGTAGTCCAGTTAGATGATGAATACAAAGACAAAGGCAAAGTATGGAAATTATACTTTGATGGGGCTAATTCTAGAGAAGGAAATGGAGCAGGGGTGTTGTTAATATCCCATGAGGGTAGCTTGATCCCGCTTTCATTTAAGCTTCAGTTTGAAGCGACCAATAACATGGAAGAATATGAGGTGTTTCTCCTTGGGCCGCAAACAACAAGGAATATGAATATTGAGTGCTTGACAATGTATGGGGTTTCCGATTTAGTGGTGAAGAAAATTTGAAATCAATGTTAGACTAAACACCCCAAATTGAGGACTTATAGAAATGAGGTGTGGGACTTGATAGACAACTTATTTGTGGCATTCAATGTTCAATTCCTGCCCAGGGAAGGAAACATAATGGCTGATTTCCTTGCTATAGCTACAAGCAACTTTAAGCTTCCTCAAAACCCACTTCTCAGGTATGAGGTCGAAGTTAGACACAAACCCTCTATACCTGATAATGTGAAGTATTAGCAGGTATTCGAGGATGATGAATAGATCAAATATTTTATAGAATTCGTTGGGGAATTTTCAAACTCGGCTATCAACCAAGAAGAAGAGAAAGTGACAGAAGAAAGGACAATTGCATGGGAAGATATGATTATCGGACACAAAGTCCTGCAACTAAAGGGAAATATTATTCCTCATGACCTAGTCCCACTTGAGAGATTGTTTAACAAGAACGATGTAGCCTCAAAACCTATAACACAAGGAGTGGATGAATAGGTGGAGGACTGCAATATTGGCTCAAAGGATGAACCTTAGATGGTAAAATTATCAAATGAGACCCCCCTACAATATAAACAAAGGTATTTAAATATCTTCAAAGTTTATAAAGATGTTTTTGCTTGGTCTTATGATGATTTGAAGACGTTTAATACTAACACTATCCAGCATAAGATTCCTCTAAAAAGTGGAATGAAACCTTGTAAACAAAAGCTCAGGAAGAACGATCCTCTCTTACTCCCCTCTATTGAAAAGGAAGCAAAGCTTCTGCAAGTTAAAAGCATACTGCCTCTAAGGTATTTAGAGTAGGTAGCAAACTTAGTCCCAGTCTGGAAAAAGAATGGAGAAATAAGGTTGTGTGTAGATTTTGATAACCTTAACAGAGTGTTGTTGAAAGACAACTACCCACTGCCCAAGATGGACTACATATTACAAAAAGTTGTTGGTTCGTCCAAGATGTCCATGATGGACCATTTATCAGGTTACAATTAGGTGTAAGTACACCCACATGACCAAAAGAAAACGACATTCACTACCCCTTGGGGAACTTTCATGTATGCCTGCATGCCCTTTGGTCTCATAAACGCAGGAGCCACATTTCAAAGAGTTATGGATATAACATTTGTGGGGGAACAAGACAAGTTTGTAGTGGTATATTTAGATGACATCACAGTCTTCTCCAATAATGATGAAGAACATATCATGCACCTGAAACTCACCTTTGAAAAATGTAGGAGATATGGATTATCTCTGAATTCGAAGAAGTCTCAATTTGCTCTAAGAGAAGGAAAACTGTTGGGACACATAGTGGCACAGGAAGGAGTGAAAATCAATCCTAAGCAAGTGGAGGCTATCAGTCACATTCCCTTGCCCAGAAATAAGATAGAGATTCAAGTGTTTTTGGGAAGAATCATTTTTATGAGAAGATTCATACTTGGCTACGCTGAAATAGTGACGGGTATTACAAACATGTTGAAAAAGGAGAACGAGGTGAAATGGAGCCCTGTTTCTTGGAAATCATTCGCCAGAACCAAAGAAGCATTTGCCAAAGCACCGGCGCTAGTCAGCCTTGACTATTCAACACCTTTCTATATCTTTTCTTTTGCTTCTCCCCATACTATTGCTGTCGTGTTGTTACAAAAGAATAAGGAAGGTTATGAGCAGCCAATCACCTTTTTTATCCAAGTATTGAGAGATGTTGAACTGAAGTACAACATTTTGGAGGAATAGGCCTATGCTCTAGTCAAAGCGTTGAAGGCATTTAGGATATATGTATTTCTGTCATATATCATAATATATGTTCCAACAACATCAGTCAAAGATATTTTGGTGCAAGGAGAGAGTGAGGGAAAAAGGGGAAGGTGGACCGCTAGAATTCAAGAATACAACTTGGACATAAAACCTACAAAGCTCATACAGGGCCAAGGATTGGCCAAGTTCCTGTCATAATCCAACTGCGAAACTTTGGGGATATATCTGATAATAGGTGAAGATGAAGCAAAAGTACAACAAAATGAAATCAAGACCTGAGAACAAAAAAACTATGCCAAATATGAAATGTTGGCTTGGTATAAAACCATCATCCATTATCTTTTATTTCTGAGGTGTCCACTAGGAATGGATAAGTCCAAATATCAAACATTCAGGTTGCAAGCTCAAAAGTTCATCATATCGAATGGCCAACTCTATTGGAAAGACCCTGTTGGGATCCTGTTACTATGATTAGTGGAAGGATAAACTCACAAAGTAATTAAAGAGTTCAATGGAGGTGTTTGTGGAGGTCATTACAGTTGGAAGACCATTGCTCACAAGATCCTGAAATCCAGATTTTACTAGCCCACACTCTTTGGAGAGGTTCATTCTCAGGTCTAGGAATGTCCGAAATTCCAAGTTTTCGTTTAAAAGCAAAATCTAGCTCCTCTCCCTTTGATCCCAGTACATGTGGAAGAGCCTTTTAGACAATGGGGGTTGGATTTCATAGGAGAGATAAACCCGCCCTCCAGTGGTCAAAATAAATGGGTATTAACCGCCACTGACTTTTTCACAAAGTGGGTGGAGGTCATCCCAACTTGAAATGCTAATGATTTTGTGGTGATTAAGTTTCTGGAGGAAAACATCTTGTCTCGTTTTGGTTTCCCTACAAAGACCATAACAGACAACGCCCAAGTCTTTAAGTCCACTAAATTTATCAATTTCCGTCAGAAGTTTAATATCACAATCAGGCATTCCACTGCCTACTACCCTAAAGGGAATGGGTTAGATGAGTCCTCCAATAAAATATTGGTAGAAGTGTTGAAGAAAACAATTACAAAAAATCAAAGAAACTGGGATACTTAGCTAGAATTTGCTCTTTGGTCTAATAGAGTAACTCCTAAACAGTCCACTAGAAATTCACCCTTCGAGCTGGTATATGGCAAAGCAGCAATATTCCCAATCCAGTTGGAAATGCCAATCGTGAAGTTATTGCAGGAAGGAGAGGAGGAACCAAATTCTATGACTCGAAGGATAAATTAGTTGGTTAAACTCAACGCAAGCAGAGAATAGGTAGGGGAAAAAGTGGCCAATTATCAACTGAAAATGAAGTCTTTATTCGACAAGAAGGCCAAAGATAAACCTTTACAAATAAGCGATTAAGTCCTACGATGGCATGTCAGAATGGAGAATAAAGGAAAGCATAGGAAATTTGACTCGTTATGGATCGATCCTTTCAAAATCACTGAAGTGAAAGGAAATAACAACTATCTGCTTGAAAATTTGGAAGGAGAATCACTAGAACTACCAGTAAATGGTCAGTTCCTCAAACTTTATTTCAAAATTAAAGGTACTCCTCCCACATACATTTTAAATACCGGTGTGTACATGTAAATACTTTCTGATGTTTCAATTTTTTGAATATTTGCTTTCATAATTTTTTTTTTTGTTGAAAAAGACTCCATGCCCAATTTTGTTTTTTTACCAGATTGCAGGTTCTCGACGCATTGAAATCCAATGCCTGTCCCTAGTTGGAGCCAATGTTATCTCTATCTTGCCCGAAGTTCCTTCTGAGGATGGAGATGATGTGTAAAACTTATAAGGTGGTAAAATAAACCCGTTCTCTAATGCATATATCTCAAGATACCATATATCGGGTCAAGATGAAAGGATGTTTTGCAATGTAACTAAAAGATTTTAAGTATTCAGGTTAATGTTTCAAAGGTTTAGTTCACGCTTATAAAGCACGCAACCCAAATCTTGGGTCACCCCCCATCCGAATCCAGTGACTATTCGCATTGACTTTAGTGACATACATGCACGAGAGGTAAAAACGAAGTAGATCCCCGATGTTCAAAGGTCAACGCCCATTCTGCAATGACTATGATCCATTTCTGCAATGACTATGTAACGGGTAAAAGGTAAATGGTAAAGGTTATTGATATCCCATTCGCTCCCCCTTGAGCCCGTCCTCCATCACCCTGGACCAATCCCTAAATGTCACATGCCTCCCTCTGCCTGCTCCTAACTCCGCCACCTATGCAATTGTCCCTGTCTTTTGTATAAATCCTCGAAACCCTAAAATTACTGCCTGACATCGATCATTCAATCACAGTCAAAGAACATTCCACTTGGACCACAACACATGATTCACCTCTCTGCACACTCCCAAAGGTAAAGGACACCTTCCAAAGTCGTTTTCAGTCCTCCCTGCAGGCTCCAGGTAACCCGACCTCCTTGTTTGTTACTTTTTTTTACTCAAAAGAATGAAGCATGTGACACCTGTAACTCCCAACACCCATGAGGTCAAAAGCATTGGTGTTGGTCCTTTAACAGACACCGAAATCCAAATAGCCGACCCTACGTGTCCCTTCCCACTCGTAGATCTCCGCTATGAAATGTTTGCGGACCATGTAAGGAATGATGACCCTTTTAGGGTTGTTAACTTTGGATTGTATTACCAAATTTCTCCTCCAGTTCACCCCATCCCAGAGTTTATATCTTGGCTACACGACTCCTATTAAAAGGATAAGAATGGATTCGTTTCTACTTCAAGAGTTGTAATCCTCGAGGTAACTCCCCTATTAATCCAAAGAGCTTTGAATCTCCCTAAGTCCTCCACTATGCACATGTTCACTGATGTTTCCCTAGCCGACCATTTCACAACGCTCCTAGCCGAGGAACAACAATCATTCATGGGGCAAATCCTCGCTCCAGAGGTCAAAACCCTACCCTCCGATATTTGATTCCCATTGACTCTCTTTCGAGCATCATTCCAACCTGTTCTAGCCGCAATTGCTTGTCTAATGGGTGAAGATACCGCCCTGAAAATAAACAGGGCCACTTTAGGATGTTTACATAAAATGAAGCAAATTATGGCACCCAGGTTAAAAGTACCTTTCGTCACAAATTAGACTATTCAGGGGTGATCCATCTCTAGCTCAACCATAGGCAGTTGAACTATATTCCTCCACCTCCTCCAACCATGTGGCAGTGATGTGAGCAATTTTCCAACCCACCACTACTTTAGATGATTCATCCTCGTGTTCCAACAACTTCTCATCAAGCATCTTCACCATCGCACAGGTCATAAGGACCACTCAGATGATGCCAACAGTGGCATTTTATTTTACTTTCAGTTGTTTTTACTTTATTCTTTTTACTATACTTTGTTAAAAGACATTATGTATTGGTTAGGATAGCTATGCTTGCACACACACAAAAATTTTGAAGCATGTTTTGTGATGATGTGTGAGATCAAGAAATAATATTACTCTAACGGCCTATGTTTAAGAGGGCTTGTATATATATGATCTTATATATATATGATCTCGATGAATGAAGACAGGTTCAGAATTTTGGAAAGAAAACTCCATGTTATTTTCGGGATCTTTTTTTTGCTTCTTCCATGAATGTATTACTCAGATTATTAATGCCAATCAATGACGATTCCTTCGTTATAGGATTACAGTATGTCTTCTCTCTGTTGTAATTTCATAATGTTCATGTTCCTTTCAAATTCCATGTTATGTAACTGCCATATATGTTTCCTTCTTCTTACAGATTCATTTGAGTTAAGATGTTGATAAAAATGCCTGTATAAGTCTTTGGAAACTAAATCTTTAATTGTGCTCCGTGAATCTTTGCATCCATTTCTTTTGCATATTCGTCATGTATTTATGAATCCAAAGAAGTGAGGAATTTTCAATATTTCGAGCTCTACATGATGGGTTACTTCCTCTCCTTCTACTGCTCTCATATTCATACTAAAGTAATTAATTTGTAACTCCTTGGGTGGTTTGGCCTCCTTTGTTTGATCATTTATGCCACTGTGTGTATCTTGCATATATGTATATATAAAGAAATCATGGATTATGTCTTTCTTTAATGATTGAACCAACTATATATATATAATATATATATATATATATATATTATATATATATATATATATATATATTTCCAAGGAAAAAGGCGCAATTTTCATTAAATATTTAAGAAAATTACATGTTGTATAAGTCCAACATGTATGAGATGCAATCACAGTAGGTAGCAGATCAGAAGTTTAGAAACTGGCTATACAAATTTACATCATAGAAGTCCATAGTGATAAATATGCAACAAGGAAAAACAAAAAATACATAGGATATGTCCATAGAGTAATTATAACTGCGATGGAACAAAAAGCAAAAAAAGAGAGTGATCATGGATCAATCCAATAGATCCCTGTGCATCTTTATGAACGGCCTATGGAAAAAACGGTAGAAGACACCTTCCTTGAATTCTTGGATTTCCCATTGTCCTCTGTTCAGCTGCACGACCTCTTTGGAAAGACGATCAACGATCTCATTCCTTTCCTTGTATATGTGAGAGCATATAGTAAAATCAAATTGAGCTTTTAGTGACAAGATATCCTCCATCGAGTGTCTAAGTGTGTGCAAGTGACAGTGGTGAACTTCATTAAACCAATTGATAACCAGTTGGGAATCCCCGAAATCTAAATCTTTTGGCAATTTTGTTCCTTCGCAAAAAGGAGAAGGTGTTTAAGACTATTTAGCTTGGCAAAATTATTGGTACCCCTACCCAAGCCAACTTGAATTCTGTAGGACACAATATTTTGAATTTTGTAGGAAACAATATTGTTGATGTGCAATATATATGTGTGTGTGTGTGTGTGTGTATGTGTGTGTGTTTGATATTGAAATATTTTACTTAACAAAGATATTAACTTATTTTATTTATGAGCAACATTAATTATTTTTATCATTAGTAATATTTTTAAAATGCCATATGTTAATTAGTAATATTTTTTAAATGTCATATGTTCATTTTATATTAAGATTTAAATGAATCATACATCTAGCTTTTATTATTTTTATTAGGAACTAATTGATTTTTGCTTCATTTACTATTTTTTTTGCATTGAAAATATATTTTATTCTGATCAACATAATTTTCTTTAGGTTCTCATAATATATATATATATATAATATATATTTAAGGTCACGGCCAAGCCAGACACCAAATTGGTGTATGAGACCCCCTTGTTTGTGGACAGGGAGCTATCTCTGCGCAATGATTTGATTGCTAAGTCCTACGAAGGCATACATACTCTACCCCCCTCTGGTTTTGAACTTGTGACCTCTTGGGAGAAAACACATGCTCTTAACCATTAGGCCCACTCAAATTGTATTTCATATATATATATATATGAAATTGATCTTGAAATAAATTAGTTCATCTAGATATTTAAACATTTTTAAAAGTATAAGAATTATACATTTCCTTCACAATCAAAATATGAGGGCTTTTTACTTTTAGTTATTTGATTCCTCTTTAAAGTTAATATAAAATTATGATGCTTCATGTGGATATCAAAATATCTCATTTATGGCTAAGAGTAAGAGTGAAATCTTTTTACATCTACTACACTCCAAACATGTTTATTCATTTATAGTTGACATTTTTTATTTTAAAAGAGACATGTGTCAACCCCATTCTTTTTTTTTCACTGAAATATAATAATATCATTTTGTTGAGATTGTGCTTTATTATTATTTAAAAGTAGGAAATTTTTTGGGACCGACACTTTAGCCATTTTTTTTATTTTTTTTTTTTTTTGTTTTTATCAAAGGAAAAAAATTCATACATTTATTTAAAATTTTTATCTAATTTTTACATATATATGATTAAATAAATAATATTTGTCAAAAATATTTACCAGTTTTAATAGTAAATTCCATGTTTATTATTGAATATTCACCTACATTCTATATGTATGATTTTTCAAACTATGATAGTCACCTAAAATGCTATATATAGGCATAATATATAAATCCTTAAAAAATAATTTAGTTTAACATGCATTTTTGAATGCATAAATGAATTCAATGCCTTGCACAAATCAAACTTACTATTCGAAAAAAGACTCTGTCAGATTTCGAGCAAAACTAAAAAAAATAAAAACTAGAAATGGGTCAAAATGTCTATTAGTTAAACTACACTATATTGTGTTGATTGAGTTGTCCCTAGCGCATCTAGACAAATGACTTCTCAACTAATCAACAACATGAAACGAGAATGTAGATATTCAAGTTATTTCATGGATCAAACTTGTTAATTAATCAAGAAAATGGAGGGCATGGAAGGAAATCAAGGGGAAGACAACATGAATTCTAGAAAGACAATTTTTGCTTGAATTATTTAGCCACATATTCATGTAAATATTATATATTAGTATAATATTTCTTGTTCTCTTATCTAAGGTCTAGCCAATCATTCATATGACTTGTGCATATGCTTAACCTCTACCAGCGAATCATTCATATGACTTAAGCATATGCTTAACCTCTACCATCTACCCTCTTAAAGGTAAAGATATGCTTGTGTGTGTGGGGGTGCAAGTTGAAATGATAAAATATCAATTGGGTTGTAGTTAGTGCATATAGACAAATGACTCCAATCTTATTATAATAACATGACAAAAAGAATGCAAGGATTTCAATTATTTCATGGATCAAACTTATTAGTTGATTGATGAGCTTCCCACTCAATGAAGGACATGGAAGGAAAGCAAAAGAGAAAACGGTGTGAACTATATAGTAGGAGATATTTTTTACTTGAATTATTTCACCTCCCATATATGTAAATATTACATAACAGTATGCTATGTTTTCTTATCTCATTTACAAAATGGTGAGTTATTCATATTACTCAAGCATATCTTCACCCCCCACATTTGTCCTCCAGGGGTTGAGGACAAATGTGGGGGGTGAACATATGCATGTGTGCACTTTTAGGGTGAAAGACATTTTAGAGAGTTTGGATGTATGGCATGGATTTGTATTTCTAGTGATAAGAGAAAGGAGTTAGATGCAAAGACAAACATTCTTGTATTGTCGTTGGTTACTCTAATGAGTCAAAAGACTACAAGTTGTTAATCTTGTATCACTCTCCCTTCCACCCCCTTAAAGGTTCTTTTGCTGAAAAAGGTGTTACCTGTTTGTTTTGACTCAATTTTCAAGGTTTATTATGAAGATAAAGTTACAAAAAATCACCATTATGACCATTTTTCGAAAAATTCCTGATGATATAAAATTTATCTCAATCCAAGTTTTGGATCAAAAGATATGTCTATTAAAAATTTAGTCCGTCGAATACCATGCCATCACGCATTGCCCACTTGGCCCCCACATAGACTTCATTAGGCTAACATGACTCTAATGTCTCATCCTTGTGAGGCCCACACTACGCAGTTCACATTATATCGACATGGCCACTCTTTCGCATTCTCGCTCGCAGCTCCCTTATGGGCAATGGGCGGTCTCCCTATGGGTAGGGTTCCCACACTAAAACCTCGACCGAATCGACCCTTTCAACATTGACATTGCCAGTTATAAGTTCACAATAGTTCAATTGTGGCAATGGGCAGTGGCATGACCGTATGGTTCCATGAGCTGGAAACTTGGACGCGTCGGACAAACTCTGGTTGACTCCCCTCGTGCTAAAATCTATGGTGTTGGGTGATGGCCGACCACTTGGTTCCACCGTTAGAGCCTCCAATAGGTTAGTTACTAGGCATCGACTATCCTAGCTTCTCTCTATTCCAACCTAAGTGGAAAGCGTTGAGGTTTGAGCTCCAAGGTCCGAGAGCAACGTTCACTCCCAAGCCACATCACCCTAGGACACATCATCGTAGGCCACGTCGTCTTGGCATCTAGGTCTCCGGGTTTCCTGGCCTCACGTCCCTTCTAACCTCAATGGGAAGTTTTGAGGTTGAGGTTCGATGGCAGCGTTCTAGCACTCATGGTTCCGTGGTGGCGTCACTCTCTTTCCCTTTTTCATATGTTACAACGTTTGACCAAGCACATAGGAACTCCATGATGGGTGATGTCCCAACAACAGGGTTCCAAGACCGGAACCGTGGCCAAATCAGTGAATCCTCCCTTAGTCTTTCTGCCGACTACATGAACAAGTTGCAATTCTTTGGTGATGGTTGGTCTACGGACGTCAAAGTTCCAAAGGCTGGAACCACGGTTGGATCAACCCATTCTTCACTGCTTGCTCGTTTACAAAGAGTTAGAGAAAAAGGATTTGGTAAGTGGGTGGTGGTTGGTCTTCCTAGTCCAACGCTCTGCAACATATTAGATTCCCAGCCCAACGACGGAAGACGTCATTACCAAGCAAAGATGTAGATCATAAGTTCATTGAACTTGTTGATTTCATTACTTAACTCCATCGTTGTAAATCATGGGGATGACAGTGAACTACACAATTATCATGTGTTCCAAACAAAGATTTATAAGATAACATGTTAATCCTAAGTTAACTCCACGCAATGCAAAACATCATGAATCATGATTATAGCAGTATTCCACATATTTCAATAGATCATTTAGACCTTCAACTATTCATTGCCTAAATAACCAAATGAAGATGCATAGACACATAATTTATCCCCTTATTGAAAAGTTATTTATTCATCAATCTAATTTTAGTATTCCTTTAGTTTATAGCTTACCAAACCATTGTAGATCACATGCGTGATAAGGGACTTTATAATGCAAGGACTAATTAAACTACAAATATATAAGTTAGTTTATAAGTTAGTTTATAAATCTTGAATATTGTATTGGGTTATAGATAATTATTCATAAGCATATAAGACCTTGTAATAATCATAAACACAATAAAAAGATGGCAATTCATAGTCTAATATGCATGAATAGTTATATTTATCTGTGTATGTTTAAAAGGTTGTCAACTGAAAGAGGGACTTCAACTCTCCACCCAACCATAGGCTAGTTGCACTGCAACTTTCTTACAACTAACCACCCCCGATTTGGATTCAAAGTCTAAAGGGATGCTTGTTTAGGGACAATTTCACACCAAAACTTGGTAGACACTCACGAGACATAGTTCATTGTCCTAGTGGTTTAACATTTGCTCTCTAGAAGTAAGCACCACAATTACTCGCTTACTCCCTGAGTATAATTACAGGGCTTCACCCAAAGTCCTAATGGGGTATTACTCAGTTCAAGGAGATTTAATCCACTGTTTTGGTGGTTTGGCAATTGTGTTTTCATAACAAGCACCATAAATATATGTAGTCCATTGTATAGATGGTTTAATAACTCTTCCAACAAGCACCATAGTGGTTCAAAGTGCCTTGTCCAAGTGATTTAACAACGATATAATAAGCACCACAGAGATTTGATCATCCTCTAAGCCTCCCACTAAATGTTCAGGCTTAGACACATAGCCCAGTGGTCTAACATACATTAATACGGGGGATGTCACCCAAATTCACTGAGCGTTACGCTCAGCCACACCTCCCACACTACTCAGTGTTCTTGCTCAGCTCCCATAGCTCCTCCCTCTCACCATGCAACCAATGTTTTTCGCTTGATTGCCCCCTTGTTCTTCCATCATTCTCCTCTTCTTCCTAATGAACTCATCCCCAGCCTTGATCCACGAGAGAGATGGGATGGGCGTGATCCTCTGCCCATACCACCTAATCCCATCTTTTCAATTTTCTATCAACGCACTTAGTGAATCGGTCAATAGGGGTTCTAGGACTTCGATGCGAGTTGGCTCATCATTGTTCACGACATGCGACCAATATTCCTCCAATCACGTTTCATAAACAATATGTTAGGCATTACCTTTCCCAATTTGCAAGTGACTCAAGTTATTAAATTCAAGCTAGGTTCGTGGCCTTCAAGGCACACATGCAAGCAAGCTTCCCTCAAACAATAGATGTGTAAAGCAGTGATTTCTTTAGTCAATAGTTAATTAATTTTAAAAACTTAGTATATTAGCGAGTCACAGCTCTCCATGAAAGCAGTACAGTTATAATCTCATATTATATAAACTGGAGCAAAGCAAGAAATGTTACAAATCTAATTAAACATGAAATTATTTGCAAGAGGGATGTTGTTTTTTATGAGAAAGTTTCAAGTGTTACTTTGTTGAAATCTTCTTTCTTATTATTAGGCAAATATCCTCTAGAAAATGTGAAAAAATATGAATAGCCTAACTATTATATGACATCGACCAATGTGCTAACTAGGCAATGGACCCAGGTGATAAGATAAGTCTTCGATATCAACCTTCTACAACAGAGTCGACTATAACCAATGGCTAGATTGATCATTCAACTATGACTGCCATAGTAAATATGGTGCATAAGGTCCTTCTATAAGGGACACTTGTCTTCCATGATGGGTGATTAAAATCACCGAAGCCCTAGTGTTGATACATGTAACACAAATGATTCATTAAAAACTAGAGGACAAAAACAATGAGGTAGCATTGTTTATATAGGAAGTGTTAGAGGCAATGTGGGAACATGAAATATATGTTGATGCACATCGTAAACATGAATAAGAGATTGTTATGGCGAGTGAGTATAATGTTTATGTGTATACAAGACTAAATTTATATCTAAAGGTATTGTTCAAGGCATAAGTCTATAATGGGATTTTCTCAACAAAATATATTGACCACACTAGGACCTTTGCCCTAATTTCATATATGAACTCCACGTGTGGTATGAGAAGATTGACTAGTTCTTTCTTGATTTAGGTTTCAAATTGTAATACCCCATATTATTAAATTCATAAATAATAATAACAATAATTATAAAAGTGAAAAAAAAATAATAAATAATAAAGTGAAAATAATAATAAATAACTAAATATTTATTAAAAAAAAAAAGTAAATTATGGAAAAACTAACTAAAAATTTAAGATAAAAGTTAAAGAATTCATATTGAGACATGGATTATGTGTATAAATATTTTTGTCCATTTTTGAAACAAGTGTTATTTAATGAATGAGGAGGGGTGTGATACATTTTTTTCCTAGGAGAATTTTAGGAGAGGAAGAATTTATTAGAAGTATAGTTGATTGAGGGTTTCGGTGTGGCCAGTTATAGAAAAACCACAATACAACTAAGCCTATGGTTGAGTGGAGAGTCATCCTCAACATTTTGGTTGTAGTTCATTGAATCAGATACTAGTGCACATCAATTCGATATATACAAAGTTGCAAGTCAATCGAGTTCTTCATCTCACAAGTTATTCTCGTCACCCACTACAATGATGGATTATGTGATTATTAATGAAATTTTCTTTACGCTATTTACCCAATGATTTGAATTTTTGAACATAATCTTTACCTAATTATGTTTCAAGATTGGGACATTATGCAAATAATATGAATTAGATCATCAAAGTTTATGTTTTGCATATAAAACATGATACTTTATTTGTGCGCTACATGTTGACGATTTAGTCGTTACTAGAAGTAAAATTGATCTAATTTGGGTTTGAGGAAACAATTGACAAATACATTTGAAATGAACAAACCTCAAGTTATTGTATATGTTTCTAGGCATATGAGTTTTCCAAATAAATGATTGTGACAATCCTTTTGTTATCCCTCTTGTAATTGTCACTATGAATAGTATTTCATATAAATATCGTGGAAATGTAAATACAATGACTGGGCTGAGCGGATTGGACAAAGATTCAAAGGTCTAAGGAGGAGTTACTTAGGAAGTGATTTAATTCAAGGTACTTCATTTAATATGCAACTAGTTTTGACTGAATTTAATGGTTTGCGCAACAATTAGGGAGGTGGAGTATGTGCTTCCTGAGTGGAGGACGAGCCCCATACCATCTCTACATTGGAGGGGTGTGTTAGGTAGTCAATGCGCAAGAGGGGAGACCATGGTTGGCGAAAGGAAAAGTGTTGAAAATAAAAGGGAAGGGAGGACATTCATTCATACCCTAGGTATTTTTAGCAGTTATGTAAGGTCTGCAGTGCAATATATAGACAAGAGGAGACAAGATCTTTGATATTAGAGAGTCAAATAGACGAGAGCATACAAGCATAGGGGGTGTGTTAAGTACGTGGATCATGTTAGGATAGCATGTGGTGATTATGAGAGAATTCACGGGAAAGGAAGAATGAGGCGCAATGTAGGCATAGGAACAAAAGCATGCAGGGGTACATGGCTTGAATGAAAGGCAAGAGAAGGGCAAGTGGAGACATAATGTAGTCTCGATACCCAATGGTTTAGTGGTTGGAACCTATGTGTGCTCTAGATCACTGCATAACAGAGTGGTAAATCTAAGTGTTTGGATATTGGAGTGAAGAGAAGTCTAGACAAGAATGGGCGGAGACACAATGTGGTCTGGATACTCATTGGTTTAATGGGTGGAACTACTATGTGCTTTGGATCCCTACATAGTGGAGTAGTGACTCTGTGAGTTTGGGTGCCTACAGGGTTGGAAGGCGGAAATATTGTATGCTCTATATCCTTGTCAACACAGGTGGAGCACTTTGAGCTATGAATTCAAGTAGTATTTAGTAGGTGGAACACCATGTGATTTGGATTCATGTAACCAAGTGGAGACACCATGAGATCTAAATTCTTGTGTGAACTGGTTGATTGGCATTAATGTGAATTCCCTTGAGCACTTGCTCCTCAAACTCTAAGTTCAACTTAGGGGTGGTTAATTGCAAGAAATATTGCAGTGTTGTTGGCCTATGGCTGGGTGGAGAGTGGAAGCCCCTCCCTTAGTTGCAAGTTATTAAGCTATACATGTATGTGTATTTAATTGTACTTTTATTGCACTATGAATATTGAATGATGTTGTTGTGTGTTATAACAATAAATGTATCAACATTGCTTATGAAAGAATGTGTTATTCTTGGTTGTCTACAATGATATGGATTATGTGAATGTTCTCATGGTTGAGAGGCATTTGTAGATCCCTATGACTGTTGATATTTTCATGAGTGCGGTGTTAATTACATAGTATGTATGATTATTTGTTGAGTTCAACTAACTGTCACTGTGTGATTTTTATTGTTTGATATGTTATGAATATCATGGATATTTGTATTTATGGATTGGTGAAAATTTGTGGTCAACGTTGTGTGAGGCATGTTATATCAATGGATCTTATGGTAGCTATTTGAATCCATTATGTGATTGATGGGATGTTGTTGTATCTAAATTTATAGTTAAGTGTCGGTTATGGATTAGCCGTGTTTTGTGCTTGTTGGTAGGCATGTTGACAACTTTATTTCCTTTTGTCACGGCTATGTTTAATGCTTGGAATGTTGGTGTGGAAATGAGGGACATATCTATGTAGAGATCAATGTTCTAAGGAACTTTGGGCACTAGGGAAAGTTTGGGGAATTCCCTAGAAATTCCTGATAAATTCTAAGTATGAATGACGAACACATCGAGCTTGTATCTGTGGCTGGATATGGCTTTTGCACTAGTTTGCATCCAACCGAATACATTGCAGGCACGACGAATGTATCCGGGAATTTAGACGTCCAGGTTGTCTTCTCATTTGAATTTGAGCAGAAGCATCAGATTCAAATTGATCTATATATATTGTAGAAAAAGCAGGACAAGTTATATCTAGGGAGGGGTCCACTTTGGGAACCGAAGGAGAGGAACTGGACATCCATATTTTGAATGAAGCAAAGTGTGGGGCCCACTTGATAGTATGAAGATGAAGGCCAAAGTATTGCAAGCCATATTTCATACAATATTTAGAGTGGGCACCTCTGGCTACAACTTGGCACAAGGCCAGATTGCCTAGTGAGAGGTAGATGTATTCAAGAGTCTGGAACATCCAAGAGTGAGGACCAGGTGTGATTGCGTGAGGCTCTCGATGTGGGTTAGGCTCGGGTAAGTGATGTGTAATGGAATTGAGTTGTATTTGAAGGTCCAAGGGTCCAGGAGGTTTCCAAGCGTTAATTGCTTATGCAACCGAATATCCCCTATGGTCGGATATAACATAAAACAAAGAATTAGCACGAAAGGGCCAGACTCGATGGGGTTCACGAGTTAGTCGGCATGGCAACTGTTATGTGGAAGTCACGTGGGACTTTTGGATGACACAACACATTGTCAACATGACACAAGCGAGTAGAAATGGCCTGTTACAATGGCTAAGGGAGCTAATTTTGGATGACATGTGGCACCATTAGAGGATGCCACATGGTAGGGTGACATCACCCTGGTGTCAGTGTGACAAAAGGCGCAACGTCAATCTTTAGCCGTGAATGAAGAGAAAATTCCTAGTAGCACCTTTTGTCTAGTGCTCGCAGAACCTCTATGATAAGAGTACAAATTGATGAAGAGAGTGGAACGAAGAATCCCTCCATCAATTAACGTTAACATATTTGTCTTGCCACACCTGTTTAAAATGGTGATCACCTCTTGCGATGATGTAATTTCGTGGTGGAGTGGTGGAGCGACATTGGGCTGTAGGTGATCTGGTAATTCCACATATGCCACACAAATATCGTGTGGTAGTGCTTAGTGTTGAGGTGGGAAGGATTAAATGACCAAACTTTAAATGGACACAACTTTTGATCCATGCATCAGATCGAGATAACATTTATATCACCAAAAAACTCTTGACGAGTTGGACACAATGATATTGTCTAAAGTTAATTCCACTAACTTTGGTAACGAAAAAATTTGTAACCCCAATTCCATAATGAGACCATGGATGTCAGATTAATTAAAAGTAACACCTCACATCATCTTGGGAAATTTTAAGGGGTGGGAGGGAGTGTTATAGAGTGGTATCAAAGCATGGTTCAACACTGAACCTATATGAGCTCAGGAACATATAAAATGAAGATTGAAGTATCTACACTGGATCTTGGAGACAAAATTTGGCGTTTTGATACACTATATTAGAGCACCCAGGTTCAACACTCAGATTGAATGGGCCTATGAAGATAAGTTTAAGACCTTTATTATGGTGTGAAATACTACACTATGTTATTTAAAGGATGATTGTTTGCTAAGTATAAATGTATGTTGACTGTAGAATTTGAATGGTGATTGTGTTGTATGCATGTATTGATATTAGAATTAGAATGGTTAGGAATGGTAGATTTTAATATGTTAGTGGTTCTCTAATTGACATACTAAATTACAGATGTCATGGCTACTAGTCTTGGTGAAAAGATTGATTTCAAACTTAGTGATGACGTGGATATAAACATGTTGATATGCACTTTTTATTCTTAGAATATGTCACTGACATGAGTTCTAGATGTGTGAACAACAACATATTAGCATACACCAGGGCAACCTGTATGGTGTTAGCATGGCAACATAACAAGTCAATTTGTTTGTGCTAATATAACTAACAATTGGGTGTGTGTGACAGTACATAAGAAGACCAATTGCAACAAGAAATAACATGATGGACAACTATATGGTACAACATAGCATGGACCAAGTCCATTGTGATGAAGAAAGGGAAAGTTCCCTTGATAGATCAGAAAACTTCAAGAGCTTGAAAGCTAAGCTAAAGAGTTGCAAGGCAGAGAATGAAAGGCTCATGAGAAAGCATAAAGAATAGGCAAGGATGAACACAATATTGTTGAAACACCTATTATACATGCAAGAGTTGTTGCAACAAGCATCAACCTCTAAATATATAGAGGAATTATTGGACTAACCACCACAACTTTGGGAATTGATCACGTGGACTAACCACCACCCTAGGAACATGGGACTTACTTCCCAATCAAGATAATGGTAAGGGTTTGGAAGTTTACTAATTCCTGCATGTTTTGGTGTAATGGAAAACTTGACATGGTATTAGAGCCTTGGCCCAGGTTTGATTCCCCGAAGTTATATTGGAGGTGGGGTGTTGGACTAACCGCTGCGCCTTTGGGAATCGATCATGTGGACTAATTGCCACACCTTTGGGAATCAATCATGTGGACTAATTGCCACCTTAGGAACATGGGACTAACAACCCACTTAAGGTAATGTTAAGGGTTTGGAAGTTTACTAATGCCTGTGGGTTTTGGAGTAATGGAAAACTTGACAGGAATGTCATGATGACAAGGCTAGATAAGAACATCATAAGGTTGGAGAGAAAAGAAAGTCAATTTCATGTTGACATTGTGGAGAGGCACATCTAAAGAAAGACTGCCCTCACAGACAATGAAAGAGGAAGAATAATTCATGTGTATTCTAGGGACATCAACGAAAAATCTATAATACAAAAG
Source organism: Pinus taeda (assembly GCA_000404065.3). Taxonomy (NCBI): domain Eukaryota; kingdom Viridiplantae; phylum Streptophyta; class Pinopsida; order Pinales; family Pinaceae; genus Pinus; species Pinus taeda. The sequence continues at coordinate 163,132 of APFE030457792.1, forward strand.
TATATGAGTGAACATCCCCTCAAGCTCTCTGAAATACTGAAAAGTCCCTTCTTGAACAATTTAGAGGGATGTTGGAATTTTGAGGTTGCTATTTACCTTGGAAAGGAATCTGACTAAAATTTTGTGCACATGCTAGTGATGAACATACTGAATGCCAAAACTCAAGGGATTGAGTTTGCTGAGAGCTGATGAATGGTGGGGATGTTTACACGATTTTGTTATTATTGTTGGCTTCATATTTTCTCTTGTTGTTTTTGTTTGTTGACTTTGAGCATGGCCATGCTACTCCGTATTTTTTTCATGTGTTTCTATTATGGTCCTTCTCTATTTTTATTTCTTTCTTCTTTCCTTTTATGGTCTGGTCTTGGTTGGTTTGTTGGGTGTGGGAAAGGAAGGAAAACAAACCTCTAGAGAAGCGTTGAATAAAACCTAATTGGAAGTGTGACCTTGAGTAAACCTTGTACATTAGATGGATGATAATAGAAGACAAAAGAATATGACATAACAACTAGGTGGACTGGTTTGGTCCACATGAATAAAATGGACAATGACATGACAACTATGAAAATAGCATAAGGAGGAAGTTTCATTAATTGAATTGTGCATGACTGATATGTGTGTATGTGTATTCTATCTTTTACGAATATGAGAAAGATGAGAAGGTTACATAAAGGTACAAGGATACTAATTTTTCCAAAGGACCATTAGTTGAGAATCATCATAGTAGTAAGATAAGTGATTAAACTTTAAAAATATGATCAATGTGTGAGTGGTATGATTAATATTGTACTTACGATGTCTTGGGTAATATAGTGAGGTTACTTAATGGATTCGATGTTGTATGGAACACCATTGAGAAAGTGGGCAAAAATGACCTATTTCTAATAATTATCATTATTAGTATGTTATGATCATGCCCTTGATATTTATTGTGAGAATGAATGAAAATGGTAAAGGTTGGAAATTAATAACATATTCTTATCATATATGAGGGCATGCTAGAATTGAATGCAAATGAAGATATCTTTATGGGGTTTTCATTGAAATCTATGAATAGATGAGTTGTGAAATTATGACTAATGTGTGAGGTTAAGGTCATTTCAAGAACTGTTGAGTATTGCAACATAAAAAATGTTATCAACTAGCTAGACCCTTCAAAAGGTTTTAGCTGAAAGCACTAGTAATGAGAGACAAATAAATAAGGCAGACAATAAGCCTAGGTAAAAAGGGTAAAGGAAAAGAATTGGCTAAGAATTCCTTCAACTAAATTTGGAAACTATTGTTTCAAATTTCTACATGCTTGCATGGATACCAGGAAGTGGTATGGTGAAGACATGGAGCCTTCAATATGAAATATTGCAATGGCTGTTGGGTGAAATAGAGAATTAAAATGCAAATGAATTTAGAGATATGCATTTACTAGTTCTAACTTATTAGTCTATTGGAATGAATGATTAGTTGAATTATGAAATTCTTTGAATAAATATGATGTGCATGTCAAATGAAATAACAATTCCATTTCAATGTATTTGAATTTAGTTGGAGTGATAGAATTATTACGAGTCTAATAATTCGAAAGTCTATTCAGGTCGTTATGAATTTATGCAAAAGGAGATTGCTTATGTATGTATATAAGCATTGGCGAATGTTGGTTAATTGAAAGATCAGGTTGCACACGAAAGTGTTCAAATGGTGTGGGATCAAAGCCACCATGATAGATTAAAACTACCTGCAAGGGAGACCAACAGCATGGCTAAAATTCTTGTGTTTATGAGATCAAGCTTCTAGATGAAGCAAGGATTGGGCAATTAAATTTTTGGGTTTGAAAATTTAGAGTATAATTGATGGGAACCTAAATGTTGTGATATAGGTGGCATGATGGAGCTAAGAGTTTAGGAAGATTGTCGTGAAGACATTGCGGATTGTGGTGCTTTGTTATCTCATGGGAGCAAGCCATAACCGAGACCTTGACTATAAGACCCCACAAGTAGTGCAGGGGAGCATGCTAGACGGATACTTACCCATAAGATTCCATGCACATGTCATTATAGCATGCTAGGAGGGTGCTTGTCCATAAGACTCTAATGTCTACCCCATCCAGCGATAACCCTGGGACAAGTAGACTGCTTGGAATGGAGTTTGCCTAGACCTAGAGGTGTGATGATATCACTGTCGACAAATGCCTATGTTGGTGGTAGATGACATACCCATGCTCATTGGGATGTGAGCATGAGGGAGCTTGTTTGGAGCTTTATGAAAAGACTGCGTGGAGCAACAATACACAGGTAGAGACGTGCTCTGGACTCTTATAGTGCTTAACAAGTGGAGATGTGCTCTAGACTCCTGTAGTGCTTAACAGGTGGAGATGTGCTCTAGATTCTTGTGAGTTGGATTTAAAGACGAAGCTGGATGGAGGTTGCATGGAGAATTTGACTCATCAATGCTTAACAAGTGGAGATGTGCTCTATATTCTTGTAGTGCTTAACAATTGGAGGTATGCTCTAGATTCTTGTAGTGCCTAACAAGTGGAGGCATGCTCTAGATTCCTATAGTGCTTATAAGTGGATTGCGCAGAGCTCATTCGGTAAAGACAGAGCTAAAGATTGCATTGAACTATGGGGTGTAAATTCCACTTAGTGATTGCAAATTCAAGGAAGCAAAGAATAACTATAGAGATAAGTATTAATCATCAGATTGAATAATTCCTCTGTTAAAGTTGTGACTTGAATTGATTTAATTTTTTTATGGCTAACCTCATAAATAAACCTACTAATTAAGGTATGTTTTAAATTGATTGTGTTCCTTGAAGGAGCACTAAGTGTAGTGGATGGCAAGGTTGGACAATGGAGGCAGATTGCACTCCAGAAGCAAGCGATTAGGCAAAACAAGGTGTGATGGAAGTATTGGAACCCAAATGAGGCCACTTAAAAAATGGTTGATTGAATGAGGGTACCTTAACCATTCTTGTTTATATGTAAATGAATGTGAAAAGAGCTATGTATACAAAGCTTGTGGTTGAATTTTGTGTTCAGGAATAGAACATTGTTGAATTTTTCTTAGGTATAGAACATTGAGGACAATGTTCCTTTAAGGGGGTACCCTTTTGCTATCCCTCTTGTAATTGTCACTATGAATTGTGATTCATGTAAAATTTGTACAAATGTAAACCCAATGACTGAGCTAAGAGGAGTGGATACAAATTCAGAGGTTTGAGGAGGTGTTGGTTGGGAACTGATTTAACTCAGGGTAATTCATTTAATATGCCACCAATTTATGACTGAGTTTAATGCACTGCACAACAGGCAGAGAGGTGGAGTATGGGCTTTCTGAATGGAGGAGGAGCCCCATACTCTATCCTTGAGGGGGGTATTGGGTGGTCAACACGCAAGAGGGGCGAGCAATGTCAACGGAAGGAAAACTGTCGTTAGGAAAAGGGAACAAAGGACATTTATTTGTTCATCTAGCTCTTTTCGAAGGTTATGCAAGGTATACAGGGCAACATATAAATGAAAGGAGACAATCTCTCAAATAGCAAAGAGTCAAATAGACAAGGGCAGACATGTACGAGGAGTGTGTTGAGTATGTGGATCATGCCAAGATAGGTGTGTGGTGATTGTAAGAGAACTCAGGGGAAAGGAAGAATGAGGCACAATGTAGGCGCAAGAGCAGAATCACATAAGGGTGCGTGGCTTGAAGGAAAGGAAAGAGAGAGCAGGTGGAGACACATTATAGTTAGGAACCCTGCTAGTTTAGTGTGTGGAACCATTGTGTACTTTGGATCCCTGCATAACATAGTGGTACCTCTATGTGTTTGGATCGTGAAGTGAAGATAAGACAAAAAAGAGTGGGTGGAGACACAATGTAGTCTCGATACTTGCTGGTTTATTGGGTGGAACCACTATGTGTTATGGATCCCTACATAGTAGAGTGTTGACACTGTGAGTTTGGGTGCTTGCAAGGTTGTCAGGCAAAAATATTGTGTGCTATGGATCCATGTCAACACAGACAAAGACACTTTGAGCTATGGCTTCAAATTGCATTTAGCAGGGGGAACATTGTGTGCTTCAGATCCCTGTAAGTAGGTGGAGACGTCATGAGATTTGGATTCCTATATGAAATGGTTGATTGACATTGGTGTGAAATCCCTTGAGGACTTGCTCCTCAGAGTCAGACTTTGACTCAGGTGATTTCAACTACAAGATCAATTGTAATACAATTGGCTTATAATTGGGTGGAGAGTGGAAGTTTTCCCTCAATTGCTAGTTATTAAGCTATATAGATAAATGTATTTACTTGTACTTTTGTTGCACTATGAACACTAAATGATGTCGTTATGGGTTATAATAATCAATGTATTAGTATTGCTCATGGAGGAATGTGTTATTCCTAATTGTCTCTAATGAGATGGATTATGTGAATGTTCTGATGGTTGAGAGGGATTTGTAGATCCCTATGATTGTTGATATTTTCCTGAGTGCGAGGTTAATTACATAGTATGTATGATTATTTGTTGAGTTCCACTGATTGTCACTGTGTGTGATTTCTATTGTTTGATATGTTATGAGTATTTGTATTTATGGACCAATGAAAGTTTGTGGTTGATGTTGTGTGTGGCATATTATATCAGAGGATTTGATGTTGCCTGTTTGAATCCATTATGTGATTGATGGGATGTTGTTGTTGATAAGCCTAGGTATTGCAACAAGAATGTTGCAACTCCCAGGGCTACGAACTTTACTTATCAGTTTGTACAAACTTGGAGGTGACAGTGCTATATGCACAAGTAAAAGTGAAGGTACTCCTTGTTGTCACTACTTATCTGGCAAGAGACCCCAGGGGTTCCAAGTTAGACTTCTATAGGGTCAGAAGAAGCTTAACTCTTTGATGGAAGAAGAGCAAATCTATCCTAAGGGAGAGATACTTCCACTGCAGTATTGAAGAAAACAACATGTAATGATAAACCACACCATAACCTAACTAACCAATTAAACAACTATGCTAAGCAGAATTGCTAAAACAATCACTAACTTAAGGCTAATTATCTAAGTTGAAGAAGTAAAGAGCATCAAAACTAGACTAAGGTGTAAGCAAAGAACTAAACTAACTTGGCTTTCAAGCGGAAGAGCAATGAGAGGACGTGAGGGAGAAACAGTGCATAAGAACCGTTGGATCAGTCAAGTGAAAGGCAAATGAATGGCGAAGATTGGATCGTAGGAGGTTACGTAGATAGATGGACGAACATGGTTAACTAACAGGATGAATGGTGGAGATCTTATCGCGAAGGATTAGGTGAGTGGATGGACGAATGAGGTTAACAGGAGATGAATGGCCGAGATCTAATTGCGTGGGTAAAGTCAAGAGATGGACGGACGACGCTAACAGGAGCGATGAACGACTGAGATCTTATCGTGCGGGTGAAGTCAAGAGATGGACGACAGAGATCATATCGTGGGGAAAAGAAATGTGCGGAAATGAGGGAGCAGGTTTATAAGGCGGTAAGTAGTTTCTCGCGCGCCCTTCAAGCTGTAAGCATTATTTTGAAATTTCACACGATTAGCCTTACTCTGTGACACTTAGCACGAGAAAACCACTTTTTTCACGTGCTCTCGGGCAGATAACGTTCGTGCACTAATCCACGCGAGATTGTGTGATGGCCGTTGGATCAGACGGGGCTGATCAATGGTGGAGATCGGCCAAGCTAGTTGGCGATCGGGTGAAGCAACATCCATTGGATCAGGCAAGGTAGATCATCGATGGGGACTTAAAGTGCATAAAGTGATCGAATGACGTGCTAGCTGTTGAATCAGGCGAGGCAGATTGACGGTGGGGTGGACTCCATGCGAGGCAACAGTTGGAGAAAATAATGAATCAGACGGAGATTGTGAAGGTTTGTTGGTGATTGGATGGTGAGGAAGCGATGCGTGAGGAATGTGCTTAAAGTGGTTTCAAATGAAAATGACGGAGAAAACCAGTGAAGGTGAACAAATAACTGCATCAACAACGAACTCCATAGCTCAGGCAAGAACCAAAAACTTGTGTTTTTGGGGGTTGTTAAAGGGTCTCTTCCTCAAGTCATGGTCCTAGAGGGAGGACATGAGGCTGAGACACCTGTGCCCAACTTGATAGTGATCTTTTTCCTCTAACTAACATGTGAAAAATAATGTTTTGATAGTGATCTTTTTCCTCTAACTAATGATGACTCGATCCATAGAAGAAGAATAATGATCTACTCAACAATAGGCGAGATCGATTTACCATAAACAAGTCCATGGAATTCATAAATTACCTTGGTAAATATCACACATCCTATGTCCATTGACTAACCCTCACCCAAATTGATCCTTAGTAATCAAGTGGTAGAACACACGCATCCAATACTTAAGTGTGATCGATTTACCATAACCAAGTCCATGGTAGGCGCATCTACCATTAGGTAAATATCACATGTACACCTAAGTCTCCTCACCCACTAGCCAAACTAGTGACAATATTATCAAGCTTAACCACCTTAGCATGGCCCTTGTTCAATAATGACACAAAGGTGACTTGTGGGTAGGATGCATACTCGGGCCTGTACAAGGCCTAGTCCATGGCTACAACAAGTACACTCACACTTAGGACTGACTGCATGACCCCCATCACCAAGTCCATGGCTAGTTATAAATATAGGGGAAGGCATGTGTTCAATGTTCTCGACCAACATTCTTCCCTCTCATGGAGGGAGAGCCTCGCTATACAACCCCATTCACCAATTCCATGGATATTCATAAATATGGGGAAATTCATATGCTCATGAAGAGTACATTCCCCTACACTCCATGTTTCTCTCTTTGAAGAATTTTGTAACCATCTCATTTGTTAAAGCCTTAGCACTTTTGTTCTACAATAAGTCATAGTTGAAGCCTTATCTCTCCCTCTATGCCATAGCCTGATCACTCCCTCTATGTTATAGCCTCATTAATCCATGAATGGCACCATAACAATCTCGTAGATAAATTTTGAAGCGACACTACTCAAAATATGATCAGTCACTGCAGGATAGGGTGGAATGTAAGTATGTGTTCTAGCCGCTACAACACCACCCAAATTTTGGGCATATTCAAAATTTTGGGTATCCCACCATTTTCCAGAAGCTTTTAGGGTTTAGATAGGGCCCCAAACTGGTTTCTCTCCCCACGAATTTTCCTATCCACGCCCTTTTGTGCACCCATTCACATCTGATACATTGCATCTGCACACCATGTTTCATCTCAGGCATATGCCTTAGGAATGCATTAGGGTTTCGAAGGTTGATGGCTTTATTAATGCATCAAGTATCTCACAGTTTTGGAGCCCATCTGAGAAAACATACATGCAATTTGGCTTTTCAAACAATGGACAATTTTGAGGTTTGGGCGAAACCCTAAATGGGAAAAGGTGACCCCCCTCGGTTTTGACCTAATTCATATCCCCTTGAGAGTGTGTTCCCATCAACATTGTCGGTCATCATGGAAGAAATTGTTGCATGTCATAAGACCCCCGGTTCATGATTGATTCCTCATCTGAGCATGCACATTAGGATTTTTATCAAGGCTTTCGTTCCAAGGGATATTCAAAACCCTAGATTGTGGTAACCTATAGTCCAACTAACACTAACATTTCAAGAAGCTCACTCTATGAGTGCAACACCCCTTGGGCATCATGTGTTATCAAAACTGATTGTAATTAATAAATCCATGAAAGCACCAGAATGTTGAGTTGGCCTCCAAACTTAAGCATGTTTTCATCAACCAATATAAAATGACATCTTAAGTTCAGATCATTTATTATTCAGGCTCCTCAAATGAATTAATTTTTTATTCATTTATTGTTCACACAAAAGTGTCACTATCGCATAATAGCTTATTTTTCATCTCATCTGCTTTTTCAGGATGCCCTAAAGCTACCACAAACTACACTACATTTGCATAAGTGGTCCCTTGGCACGACAACACTATGACACTCTGATGCTAGAATTCCTTAATTACGTGGCATGGTGGGTGTTTGAAAAAAAGATGGAATATGTTTTGAGGCTTGAGCCATCACGATGCACCCAAAATTCATATGGGAGATATCTTCACTCATAAAACCATAAAAATCCAACAAATGATCCAAAGAAAAGCATGGGGACATAAATAATAGAGGAGATGGAAAGAATATGATGTTGAAGTTGCCATTGGAGGGGTAGATATCAAAGTTAGCATCAATGGACATTTATATTAATTCCTAGTTTAGAATTGGAGGGCCTCTTGCATCAATCCATGAAAGTGGTTTTTGAATCTAGTGTTGCAATTGGGCACTCGATTGGTGTCGATTTAGAGAATAGTACGTAGCGAAGGTAGAGTTAATTAATTCCAACTATGAGGTGGTGAATCATCAACTGCAACTAAGAAGACTCGCGTTGGGTGTTAAACTCCAGTACTCAACAAGGCATTGAACACCCAACACGAGTCTTCTTAGTTGCAGTTGATGATTCACCACCTCACAGTTGGAATTAATTAACTCTACCTTCGCTACGTACTATTGTATAAATCGACACCAATCGAGTGCCCAATTGTAACACTAGATTCAAAAACCACTTTCATGGATTGATGCAAGAGGCCCTCCAATTCTAAACTAGGAATTAATATAAATGTCCATTGATGCTAACTTTGATATCTACCCCTCCAATGGCAACTTCAACATCATATTCTTTCCATCTCCTCTATTATTTATGTCCCCATGCTTTACTTTGGATCATTTGTTGGATTTTTATGGTTTTATGAGTGAAGATATCTCCCATACGAATTTTGGGTGCATCGTGACGGCTCAAGCCTCAAAACATAGTCCATTTTTTTTTTCAAACACCCACCATGCCACGTAATTAAGGAATTCTAGCATCAGAGCATCATAGTGTTGTCGTGCCAAGGGACCACTTATGCAAATGTAGTGTAGTTTGTGGTAGCTTTAGGGCATCCTGAAAAAGCAGATGAGATGAAAAATAAACTATTATGCCATAGTGACACTTTTGTGTGAACAATAAATGAATAAAAGATTGATTCATTTGAGGAGCCTGAATAATAAATGATCTGAACTTAAGATGTCATTTTATATTGGTTGATGAAAACATGCTTAAGTTTGGAGGCCAACTCAACATTCTGGTGCTTTCATGGATTTATTAATTACAATCAGTTTTGATAACACATGATGCCCAAGGGGTGTTGCACTCATAGAGTGAGCTTCTTGAAATGTTAGTGGTAGTTGGACTATAGGTTACCACAATCTAGGGTTTTGAATATCCCTTGGAACGAAAGCCTTGATAAAAATCCTAATGTGCATACTCAGATGAGGAATCAATCATGAATCGGGGGTCTTATGACATGCAACAATTTCTTCCATGATGACCGACAATGTTGATGGGAACACACTCTCAACGGGATGTGAATTAGGTCAAAACCGAGGGGGGTCACCTTTTCCCATTTAGGGTTTCGCCCAAACCTCAAAATTGTCCATTGTTTGAAAAGCCAAATTGCATGTATGTTTTCTCAGATGGGCTCCAAAACTGTGAGACACTTGATGCATTAATAAAGCCATCAACCTTCGAAACCCTAATGCATTCCTAAGGCATATGTCTGAGATGAAACATGGTGTGCAGATGCAATGTATGAGATGTGAGTGGGCGCACAAAAGGGCGTGGATAGGAAAATTCATGGGGAGAGAAACCAGTTGGGGGCCCTATCTAAACCCTAAAAGCTTGGGGAAAATGGTGGGATACCCAAAATTTTGAATATGCCCAAAATTTGAGCGGTGTTGTAGCGGCTAGAACACATACTTACATTCCACCCTATCCTGCAGTGACTGATCATATTTTGAGTAGTGTCGCTTCAAAATTTATCTACGAGATTGTTATGGTGCCATTCATGGATTAATGAGGCTATAACATAGAGGGAGTGATCAGGCTATGGCATAGAGGGAGAAATGAGGCTTCAACTATGACTTATTGTAGAACAAAAGTACTAAGGCTTTAACAAATGAGATGGTTACAAAAATTCTTCAAAGAGAGAAACATGGAGTGTAGGGGAATGTATTCTTCATGAGCATATGAATTTCCCCATATTTATGAATATCCATGGAATTGGTGAATGGGGTTGTATAGCGAGGCTCTCCCTCCATGAGAGGGAAGAATGTTGGTCGAGAACATTGAACACATGCCTTCCCCTATCTTTATAACTAGCCATGGACTTGGTGATGGGGGTCATGCAGTCGGTCCTAAGTGTGAGTGTACTTGTTGTAGCCATGGAATAGGCCTTGTACAGGCCCGAGTATGCATCCTACCCACAAGTCACCTTTGTGTCATTATTGAACAAGGGCCATGCTAAGGTGGTTAAGCTTGATAATATTGTCACTAATTTGGCTAGTGGGTGAGGAGACTTAGGTGTACATGTGATATTTACCTAATGGTAGATGCGCCTACCTTGGACTTGGTTGTGGTAAATCGATCACACTTAAGTATTGGATGCGTGTGTTCTACCACTTGATTACTAAGGATCAAGTTGGGTGAGGGTTAGTCAATGGACATAGGATGTGTGATATTTACCAAGGTAATTTATGAATTCCATGGACTTGTTTATGGTAAATCGGTCTCCCCTATTGTTGAGTAGATCATTATTCTTCTTCTATGGATCGAGTCATCATTAGTTAGAGGAAAAAGATCACTATCAAGTTGGGTGCAGGTGGCTCATCCGTTGTACCTAAATTTACAATTAAGTCTCATTTATGGTTTAGCCGAGTTTTGTGTTTTTCGGCAGGCATGTTGATAGCTTTATTTCCCTTAGTCTATGTTTAATGCTTAGAATGTTTGTGTGGAAATGAGGGATTCATTTATGTAGAGATCAGTGTTCTGAGCAACACTAGGTATCAGGGAAAGCTTGGAAAAATCCTTGGAAATTATTGATAAATTCTAACTCTGAATGACAAAGAAGTCATGCTCGTGTCTGAGGTTGGATAAGGCTTTAGCGCTAGTTTGTATCTAGCCAGATACATTGCAGGATCGACAAATGTATCTAGGAATCTAGATATTCGGGTTGTCTACCCATTTGCATTTGAGAAAAGGTACCAAATTCATATTGATTGTTGGTGTATATCATAGAAAAAGAAAGACAAGTTATATCTGGGGCAGGGTCCACTTTGGGAATCGAAGGTGAGGAACCAGATATATACACAGGCCAAATTTCGAATGAAGTCTAGGGTGGGGCTCTCTTGAGATTCTAAAGACAAAGACCAGAGTATTACAAGTTGTATTTCATATGAGATCCAGAGTGGGGCCCTCTGGTAACAACTTGGCATAGGGTCGGATTTCCTAGCGAGAGGAAGATATATCTAAGAGTCCAGAACATCCGAGAATGAGGACAAGGCATGATTACATCAAGTTCTGGATGTGGGCTAGCCCCAAATAATTTTTGTGTAATGACGGTGAGCCAAATGTATTCAGAGGTCCGAGGGTCCTAGAGGTTTGCTAAGTGTTAACTTCTTGCGCAACCAGATATCCCATGTGGTCGAATATAACATAAAATGTAGAATTAACATGCAAGGGCTGGACTTGATGGGGTCCATGGGTTAGTTGACGTGGCAAGAGTTATGTGGAAGCCACGTGGGACTTTTGGATGATGTGGCATGTTGTCAGCGTGACACGTGGCAAACAAAAATGACCTTTTCAGATAGCCAAGGGAGCTAGTTTTGGATGACACGTGGCACTACTGGAGGATGCCACATGGCAAGGTGACATCACCCTAGCATTAGTGTAACATAAGGCATGATGTCAAACTTTAGTGGTGAACAATGGAGAGCGTGGATTGGCGGAGAGTGTGGATTGGAGAATCCCTTCGTCAATTGATGTTAACATCTTCTTCTCACCATGTCGGTTTGAAATGGTGATCACCTCGTGTGATGGCTCAAAGGCACAGTGACATGGTGGAGTCACGTTGGATCACGGGTGATATGGCGACAACACATAGGCCACACAAATACCATGTGGTAGTGCTTGGTGTTGAGGTGACAAGGATTAAATGACCAAATCTTAAATGGGCATAACTTTTTTGTTTTGTTTTTGTTGTAAGCTTGGTAGGACTACATCTTCATCATGTCCAACTTCTCACCCTAATGGGTGGGGCGGGGGGTATAGCACAAGATTTGAACCCAAGACTTTCGATTCAATGAGACTTCATTTCCACGGCCATTTTCAATTGAGATACCCCAAGCAGACAAATGGGCATAACTTTTGATCCATGCATCAGATTGAGATAAAATTTATATTGTCGGAAAAATCTCGACAAGCTAGACATAATTGTATTGTCGAAAGTTGATTCCACTAACTTTGGTGAAGGATAAATTTTGTGAAGTTGAGTTAATTTAAAGTAACACCTTGCATCAGCCTAGGAAAGTCTAAGGGGGTGGAATGTAGTGTTACAATAATGATATTTTAAATTCTCAATCTGAATATGTGTTGAATTTATTATAGAAGTTCAGGATGGAAGATTCTAAGCTTTGTACTACAACATATTAGTCAAGAGTAAAGCTGATTGAGTATGATTATTTGGAAGTTGATGCTACTCACTATAGGTAGCTAGTTTATACCCTCATTTATTTAATTCAAAATCCTTAATATCATTTGTTGTTAATGTTGTCTCTAACTCCAAATTCATGTAGGATCCTAAAGAACAACCCCTAAAGGCCCTAAAGAGGATTGTTGACCATATCAAGGGTACATGTTAGCTTTTTATAAGACATTGCAATAAGAATGTACTAATTGGTCAATTATACCAACTCAAAATGAGAGAAAGATAATATGATTTGACTTCAAGATATGTGTTTACATTTTGGCTCTAGACTCATAGTCTAGTACTGTAAAAAGCAAAAGGTAGGTAATGAATATCATGATGTAGTCATGTTGGCATAGAGGCAATTTAGATTCACAAACTAATAGAAGAGGGTGGATTTCCTTGGAGTCGACTATAATGTATTATGATAATGAAAGTGCAATACAAGTTGCTTGTAATAAGATGAAGCATATGGAGCTTTATGCCCATAATTTAAAATAGTTGGTACAAGCGAATGTTGTGCTTCTTGTTTATCAAAAGATAAATGATCAAATTGATGATATATTTATGAAACCACTAAAAAACTAGGTTTGTACAACTTCGAGCTACTTTTGGACTTCAAAAGTTGCAATTATGATGAGGTGTACATAAATCATTTCATTTTTTGACTCTCTAGGGTGTTACATGGATTAGGGGAGGGGGAAACAAAGCTACCAGCTTAACAAGAACTTGACCAAGTTATCATTTTTTAGAAGCCACATTTAATGCTGATTTTTATGCTCATTTTGAAAAAAGTGATGGAACATCACCCTTATTTTTGGGTTAAAATTAAAATATTTTTCAACCATCGCATTAAAAACCAAATATCATGACTACGAAAAACACAAAAAAACACCTCCAAATGCAGAAGCGTTGATGAGCATCAGCATTTTCTAAGGGTTGAAATTTCAACAATTCTTATATTTGTTTCTACAACATGCCCTCCTTATCACCTACCTTCTTACCGATGGGTTTTTGGCAATCTATTAGCTAATCAGTTCCAAAAGGAGGCTTGCACCTTTGCATCATTAAACACAAAGTTTAGAAAAGCCAAAAATACAATAGTCCAAAAGTTGAACACATCCATCTTTACAATGGATATGTGCCCCATCTCATAACAACAATTAACAATAAAGGTAAGGTTTGAGGAGACAAGAGTAGCAACAACCCCCTCTTGTCATTGATGTGATTCACAATAAAAACAAAGCATTTTAAACCCAAAAAAAAAAAAAACAAAAAACTTAACTTCCTATAAACACAATATATCCAAGTCAAGGATCAAATTTCTAATAAAGATAACCTTCATTCAAGACCACTTGCAATGTGGTGCTCATATCTTCTTTATCAACACTGTTCGTTAGTAATGCAATGCATATCTTCTTCATTGCCATTGTAAATAAGCTTGGTCAAAGGCACAAACCTTCGTGGCTTTGAAAATTCCTCAAAATTTGAGGCCTCGTGAGGATTTAACGAAGGGGGTCGAGAGCATGTCCTTCAACCTCCACCTTGAGGGAAGAAGGCTTGGGATGGGCACAAAATCTATCTTCATAGTGACCAAAGTAATGATCAGCTAGGTCAATGGGGCTTTCGTGTCACTCAAATGGCTTATACCCATCCATCCACATTATTGACTTAAGAGGCATTTTGACCCTAGAAGTGAAAAATATAAAAACAAGTTTGATGATAAATGGACAAGGGCAATCCCAAACTTTATGATCTTAACCTTGATAGTAGAGGCAATTGTTTAATAAGTTGATTTACTTTCCAAATTGTTTAAGAATTATGAAAATTGCATGGGAAGGCAAGTAGAGGCAATTGTTTAATAAGTTGATTTACTTTCCAAATTGTTTAAGAATTATGAAAATTGCATGGGAAGGCAAGGATAATACAATAAACTGCACATAAAAATGCTTAACACATAGGATCAAAACCATTAATATGTTTCTACAACGCCAAGGCCTGCTTAACACTTGTGGTTGCACAATGAGATACAACTTGAAAAGAATGCTTAAAAAAATGCATTTTCTCAAGTTCCAAGTGCTCGAAAGCTTCCAAACATGAGAAACATCCCAGAAACTAAGTATCATGTATATTTGTACACGTGCCCATACACATGAACTAAGAATGTACTAGTACCTGTACCATCTCATACGTCACCTTAGCCTACAGCACCTTCACTTATCCTACTGTACTGTTGGTGAATTTGGAGACATACCCCGATTACATTGGCTTTCAGCATAAAAGAGTTCTTTAATTGTTGAAACACCCCATTAAGGCTGCCACTTAAGGTGTGGTCCTAGAAAGGTTAGTAGGAAATTCTAAAACAACTAAGTGATTTTCCCCTTTCATACCTTAAAACTGTAATTTCATGCTCATTGTTGCATTTCAGTTTGGCCATGCATGCTCACAAAGACGAGAGGAAGTAGGGCATTGTTCATTGTTTTGATTGCAGGAAATTAGTGTTCATTAGTTCAACATTAAGCCATTTTTATGCTTCTCAGTATTCTTCACCCACCGAGTCCCCACAGTTCAGTTTCATCAAGTTTCAAGTTTCATATATTTTTGTTTGCATTTCTACACCATGTCGCGAAAGGGAAGGAATGTTAATGTCGGTTATTGAATCATGATGGAAATTAGAGTGATTTGAATCTAAAATTGAATCTGAATCGTTGTTAATTTTACTTTTTCCATTTCTTATTTTGTTAATATAAAATTTGATATGTACCCTGTCGTACCCTTTTCCTCTGTTTTGAAAAGCATCGATGAAAGTTAGCAGAGAAGTGTGTGCTGTCTAAGATTATCAGACTTGGTCATACACATCGCCAAAAGAATTTCATAAGGGTAGCTCATTACCTCATGAAACGTCTTCATGAGATTTTTGAGGAGCCATTGTGCTTGCAACTAGCCTACATGGTGCTACTATGGATAACAACAACTTTCAACAAGCCAATTAACCCAAAGGGATGCCATAAATAGGCACCCAAGGCCACTGCTGGACAGTTAATATATCAAGGCAAACAGGACTGAGACTAAGGGCAAAAGGACAACCAATATATCCAGACAAACAGGACTGAGATTAAGGGCATAGTAAGAGACGGGATGAATGCAGTGATAAGCCACCTTTTATGGTATTTGATAAATAAGTGCTTATTAAAGGACAGAATGTCCATATGTTCCATTTGTTTGAAAAATAAACAAGCGTTCAAATGAAAACATAGTGTTATGACATCATACAGCTGTAAAAGTGCTACACATTTTGCATTCAGGCTTCATAGTTGTTCAGGCTTCAGCTGACTTTGTAACCAGAAAAACCGGTTATTAAAAACAAACAGATTGTCCAAGCATCTGCTGTAAGGCTATAAAGGTTCCATGTTGCATTAGAATGTTAAATTGAATGCGTTACAGAGCAGAAATACGTTGTGTGCCCACAGGCATCCATATGTACTAATGTTGAATTTCACATGGAATTGAAATTTTAAATGGTCAAAGAAACCAATGTAGCCCCTTTGCAATCTTTACAGGGTGAGCCACAAGAAATATAGTATATACAAGCTCAATAAAAGGTTGAAGGTCCTCGCTGTGAAAAATTAGAATATGAAACAGTCATCTCCCTGCATGCGACCTTGTCATCAGCTGCACATAACACATCAAGCATAATTAGCGGCCTGTCATTGTAATAAGAAATATTCAATTAAATTGCCTTCTAAAGTAGCTGGTTCAAAGCACGTAATGTACATAGGTATTGCTTTTAAGATCCCACTTCTAATCCAGTGATCTCTCTAGCATTCGTCTCTCCACGTCGTGCATCTTCCTCTAAAGCAGCTCCATTTGGGTTATTTGGTTCTAATGTCAAAGATTTTTGATAGATGCGCAGGGCAACAATCAAAATAAAAGCTGCATAACAAAGTAAATTGTAAAATGTGAGGGTCCTATCCATCAAATATATTCATGTAAAACTCATAGATTACCAACTCCATTTGAGTTATCTGGTTCCAAATTCTACTGTCAAGACTGCTTATAAGGGCGGGCGACAATCAAAATGAACGCCATAGTACCATACAACAAAGTAAACTGAACAAAGTGAGACATCTATCCACCAGATATAGATTGGCATAACCCTCATAGATTTTGGTGCCAGAGGTTACCTCCTGATGTGCGGGCTGCAGCTGAAGATAAGTTCCAAGCAAGAGCAGCTGATGAAAATAACACTGCTTTCTTGTGGGAACAAGCATTCCATATTTCCCAACAACGAAGCAATAAGCTTTGACCTAACAGACAAGGAGGCCCTTCAGAGAATGAAACAAAATAAAAAATAAAAAATAAACTGACCAATATGAATTATCATATAAAAAGAACTGGAAGCATACCATATCCATGCAATTGGGCAGAATAGCAGGAATAAAGTTTGGGAATGGTGAAGATGAGAAAAAATGCTGCATAGAAAGATAATATCAATGCAAGTTAAGTGAAATTCAATGTGAATCTCAATTCATGTCATTTAAGTATATAATTTCTCAATAAAAGTTAGTTATCAGTGAAATCATAAATTTACCAAGCCTGATCAGAGTCCATATTGTCATCATGTGGCCACATTGAGCTAGTAACCACAGAACAGATGCCAACTGCATAAAAAATAGAACATAGTAAAAACACAAATCAAATTTTAGTAAAATGTGAGAACATTCTGATTCCAAAATTATATATATATATATATAACAAACGACCTACAAGGCAAAATATATGGCCTACTAGATTAGTATGAAAGGGTGAGTATTCCAAAGTATAGAGGAAAAGTTGCGTTAAGGTCAACTAATATGATTAAAGACTTGTGCACTGAAGATAAAACCTTCAAAGTGGTAGATGGGTCCCCAGAAAACAGATCTTTGATTTTTGCAAACAAGGCATTGACTGGCGGAAGAATCACTCGAATGACACGAAGAACGTCTGCTTCACTTAGCTCATAGTTTGTGGAACTAGTGTCCAAGTCGATTGCCCCCCTGCACATTAGACAGGTTTCAATATCAAATTCAATGCATTACTGATTCACCTCAACTACATCCATTAGATAAAAAGTACAAATGTTACCTGCGAATAAATGACTTATAAAAGAACACTACTGCCAGATAAGATAAGGCAGAGTATGAGAGAATGGTCACCAAACTGCAGAAATAAAGGATTTAGATTAGATGTTAGGCAATACTGATTTGCATCTTCAATTTCAAGGAAATATCAGGGAAACCAGATACCTGAAGGGAAAATCCCGTGTGAAACATGATGATAGGACGCAAAAAGAGCCTGACCCAAATACAAGAGCAGATTTTGGAGGATCACTCCACATGACCAAATCAGCTGGAATCAACATAGCATAGTCAACATCTGGTAAGTAAATCAGTTATTGGTCAAAAATGTCTACCGTATTATTAGAAGGGAAAAGTTTATAAATGCTTTGTAAATGCTCAAGGGCTCGAAGAGTAGAATGGTGCTATACTCATATACTGAAGCCAGTTTGTTCTTTCCCGAGTAGCTTTGCCATCTGGAACTGCAAATGAGAGAAAAACAGAAAAATATTAAAAATCCACAAGTCAGATTCGTATCTGCCCCTACAAGCTCATCCAAAAGGATAAAGTAATTCTTCCAAGAACCAGGGTAACAAGAAGGTAAATTTAATCCAGTTTTTACAGCTACACTGAAAAGGAAAAAGTGACAATTTAAACTAATGAAATAACCTAAGTCACATGATACAAGGACATGGGATATGGAGAACACGAAAATACAAGTATTTGACACGTGACATGGCAACCCTCAAGACATGACAGGGAGGACACACTATATATTAAAAAATAACAAATTAGTGAATTACACTTAAAATATCAAATATGAAATATATAAAATATTTACATGATGATGATACAAATTCAATCATAGAACTAATACATATAACCAAAATAGGACTAAGTGCAATCTATCTCTGAACTAAAACATATCAACAAATAGGCCCTAAATGGCCTATAGAGTCCAAAAAAAAATCACGCTACAACAAATAACTAGTACTACATATTATCAAAATCATTGCCTATATTGGAATCCTCATAATCAATATCACCCTCTAAATATTAAAATAAGATTGAAAAAGCTTAACATGCCAAATCAAGATCCCGTTTGAGTGATAGGTACATTTTTAGTAGGGCCATGACAGAGGAGTTCAACAACCAATGCCACCAACATCGAGGTAAATGTAGGGTTTGGTCCTCTTGATTAAATGCTAGTTCTATACCCTCATACATGACAGACTCCAATGGAAATGTTGCAATCCCCACAATCCTAAAAATTGTAAAGTCTATTGGATTTTGTGGGAGATCTAAAATTCTACTTTCTCCATATGAAATCTAGTGAGGTCAAACTACTCTTTAACATCCCGAGTCACATGATACAAGGGCATGGGATATGGAGAACACGAAAATACAAGTATTTGACACGTGACATGGCAACCCCCAAGACATGACAGGGAGGACACACTATATATTCAAAAATATCAAATATCAAATATATAAAATATTTACATGATGAAGATACAAATTCAATCATAGAACTAATGCATATAACCAAAATAGGAGTAAGTGCAATCCATCTCTGAACCAAAAACATATCAACAAAGAGGCCCTAAATGGCCTATAGAGTCCAAAAAAATCACGCTACAACAAATAACTAGTACTACATATCATCAAAATCATTCCCTATATTGGAATCCTCATCATCAATATCACCCTTTAAATATTAAAATAAGATTGAAAAAGCTTAACATGCCAAATCAAGATCCCGTTTGAGTGATAGGTACATTTTTAGTAGGGTCATGACCGAAGAGTTCAACAATCAATGCCACCAACATCAAGGTAAATAGAGGGTTTGGTCCTCTTGATTAAATGCTAGTTCTATACCCTCATACATGACAGACTCCAATGGAAATGTTGCAATCCCCACAATCCTAAAAACTGTTAAGTCTATTGGATTTTGTGGAAGATCTAAAATTCTACTTTCTTCATATGAAATCCAGCGAGGTCAAAACTACTCTTAAACATCTTGAGTCAATTAATGGTACTGTTAAAAATTTAAGTAAAAATAAATTTTTATTTAAGAATTTAACATTACCATTATAATTGCATAGCACTAGTAGAGCTTGGACAAATCCACTTCCCAACACTTGGAATGCCTTCTAACATTGCTTAATCGCTCTTAAATGCACTCCAAAAGCTTTGAGAAGTCCAAACCTATGACTGAATTGTGTGAGAATGAGACAATAACTTGATTTTAAGATGCTTTTTCAGTTGACACATGTCCAAATTACAGGATACTAGTAGGATCCGTGTCCAACATGGATCAAACTCATGTCGTGCAAATAGGACAAGAGTCAAACTTGTGTTGGATACATGTCACACACGTGTCGTGTCTGACATGTTAAATACATGATGGGGAGGATATGCACTGCTCCTACCAAGTCCAATAGTAAATACTATAATTAATGTTATGGAGTATATCAGTCCAAAAGCTGGGGCAAACATGAAAACTAATAAACTAGTGTAAAGATAAATCATGATCAATAATTTAATATGTGGTTTAGAATATCACCTCATAAATTTTCTTGTTCTCACTATTTGGAGATATCCGGCATAATCCGCACAGGACAACATCAGTGTTCCTCGTAAATAACATTTTGCTTGCAGTTGGTATATTCGTACAATTATTGGCTTCTGTTATTGCTCATATACTTGATATTTTGGGCATAGCATGGCAGGATTGCTACATGCTTTCTGGATAATTGGAAGGCTTGAGGCAAAACAAATAAAAAAATCTAATGTTTATTCTATTAAATAGCGTGACGAACAATCATGCGCAAGGGAAAGAAATAAGAAAGAACTACTTTAAGTTTCATTAATGGCAGAGTAGTGTGTAGCTAAAGTACAATATACAAACATCAAGAAGATTGAATTCCTCATATATCTTACCTCCTCTCCTGGACTTCCTAGATTGTGAGGTGTTCCTGGATAGCTCTGGACATTGAACGTTAATCTTCTCCTGTATCATGGTTTCAGGAACTACATACAGGCTAGAATCCGGAGCTTTTCGTTTATGTTGTCGAGTATTTGTCCGGCTTTGCCCACGCCGAGTGGCTCTGCCAAGTGCTTCAACTACTATATTATCACCTCTCTCTGTGATCTCCTGTAGCTCCATTCTTGATCTTCTGGTGGATCTCCCAGATTTTGAATGCTGCTTCTCTAGTTGGCATGGACTTTTCTCCTTCAATTCCGAATCATCAGCCTTGGGCTTCTTTTTGAGATCAATATCAAGCTGTTCTTCTTCCATCGTACTTATTTCAGCTTTAGACCTCCGAGAATTATGAGGGCTCTTATCCCTTCCCTTGGAGCTAGTCTTTGAAAGAACAATGGAAAGTTCTTCTTGAGGAACAGCGTCAAGAACCTCTTTTCTGGGGCTTCTTCTCACAGATGCCCTGGTCGTGACGATTTCTTGTGAACTATCAACAGGGCCCATGTGAGATGTGTTGTTTTTAGGGCTCCTCAATTTCTGTTTACTCTGCTTTGGCAGTGGCGGTGGTGGAAGAGCATTTGAAAGATTAATGGGCATGTTCTCATCGAAGCCCAGAAGTTCTTCTCTTTGAAGCATATGATACATTGTGGCTGACAGGGCTGTCTTTTGACGAGATCTCTCTGCCTTTCCTTCTGCTATAGGGGACTGAGACCCTTCCCTGCCAAAACCTGTCTGCATTCCTCAGTTGTAAGGATCCAAATATTAATTCAATGCCCAGACCCAGCTTATATCTATAAACCCTAATACCCAATCTAAAACCCAAAACGCCATCTACTAGCTCTTCTTCAAACGGCTTTCTCCATGATCCCCAACGGTCACCTCCAGTAATTCAACACAGCATTGCCTCTGCACTAAGGGAAAAACACTTTCCTCTTCGATTATGGGCCCCCAAACTTTGTTGACATTTTATTAAAAAAAAGACTTCAAACCCTAAACAGTGTCTGGAAGTTTGAGGTATATTCTACGTATATATCCCCAGACTCCATCCACGAATATTTATTGCAAAGCAGTATTGCAGATGCAATGAGAATTGGATTCATGACAGTATTCTCATGCCCATTACCCGTCAAATCGAATTGAGCGGTTCCAGAAATAAATACAATCCTTCAATCACCATAAAATAAGGGAACAAAAAAACTTATCTGAGAGCGGTTCCGGTTTCTGCTCTGTTCTTCAATCCGACAGTTCAAGCCAATTAGGTTAGCAGGCCTAATAGCAGAGCGCAAGCGAACTGTGGATGAAGACAAAAAGAAATCACCTATAGCCGTTGGACCGCACGGTTTTGAATTCAAATATGAAAAGGTCGAAAAGAATAAAACGATTGGATAGAAAATACATGGATGGAAAGCGGTGGGGTTACATAATATGCGGCGGGGTAGACTCTTTCAAACTTTGTGCAGACATGCTCCTTGGAAAGCACAATTTGGGCCCATTCCATTGGTTTGTGTGATATTCTCGATGGAACTGATATATTTAATGAAGGATCTCATAATATTAAATATATTAATTTTATTTTAAATTAATATATATATATATATATAATTAATTAATCAAAATTATTATTTATTTTAAATTATTATTATTAATTATAAAAAAGAATTAAGTGTTATATGTTTTAAATTTATAATTAAGAAATTTTAACATTACTATGGCTTATCAATATTTCATGGTAAAATAATTATAATTTCACTTTACATTATATATATTTTAATGAACCAATTTAATTAAAAAAGTAAAAACAACATCATTATTTGGAGATAAATCTCAACTTTTAATTTGTATATGCTATTATGAATATTCTA
The DNA here is from genome assembly GCA_000404065.3 of Pinus taeda. Taxonomy (NCBI): domain Eukaryota; kingdom Viridiplantae; phylum Streptophyta; class Pinopsida; order Pinales; family Pinaceae; genus Pinus; species Pinus taeda. The sequence goes on from APFE030457792.1 coordinate 185,666, forward strand.
GAATATTTCATGGAGATTGAATCTCTACCATCCATCTATATTGATCATTAAATTTAAATTCTAAAAGCCCTATTCTAAAATAGGCAGTCCTATCATATCAGAGTAAATATTAACCATTATGCAGACTTCTTGTGTTAACATTGAGTTTGACACCGACCTATATAAAAAAAATAGTCATTATGCATATTTCTTGTGTTAACATTGAGTTTGACACCGACCTACATCAAAAAACTTGCATAGTGGTTAATGTTTGTCGTGAAGTAGTCTCCTTACGGGATGACCGAGTGGTTGACACAATGAGATGTTATCCCCTCCATCCGGTTTCAAATCCCATAGGGGGCATCTTTGGCTTGTTGTAATAAGGATCAAGGAATAGGATCCCCCATCTTGGTGTAGTCTCATCTCTTGCCAAGTCATAAATTCCTGGTATATTTGACTTACGGGTTATTGGATATACTCTTGGTGAGCTTTGATTTCATGGTTTACATAATACTTCATAACATGGTGATCGCCAATTGAGTTGCCTCCCATGGGAGGAACATATATCTTAACAATAAAGACAAAACATGATTTTAAAACTTACAAAAATGATATTGAAACTTGTCTATTCACTTGTTATTTATAGCTAAATACACGGGTGGTATGAAAGCTAATTGTTTATGGGTAGTGGTGAAGGCTAGTTATTTGTGAGTAATGGTGAATGACACTTGTTTTGGGGCAATAACAAGCAAAAGACAATCTACAAAGCAGCAACAAATTCATTTATGTGTTTGCATATGATAAACTGATGATAAAATAACTACTTAATACATATTTATTAACTCACATTTTGACAAGGAAATATTAATGCATAGAATATTACCAAGAATATCATTAACATCATTATAAGAAAATTTCAAAAATGAAAAATACTAGCAATTGCACCACATGTTGCAAAGGAAACGTTGTAAGGCTTAGCATATCAAAGAATAGTATAGATGAAGAAAATGTGATATGTTATGTGATCTAGATGTTGGCTACTTAGGAACTCTTTACCTTGCAACATAAATTACTTCCTCTAACAAAAAGTAATAAATAAATTTAGCTTTACCATTTATCTGTATTATTACTCTGAACTAAAACTTATTCAAATTTATAGAGTTGTTCTACCAAATATTATTCCAAGACTAACATAATTTGTGAATCAACTTGGAAGTAATATATGTTGAATGAAACACTTCTTAGAGGTCAATAACAAAAATAAAAGCGAAATTAGGCACAATGCTACTACATATCCTACTCATAACAGAAAATGCACTTGCTTGTTTGGCTTAAATTCTTCCCTTGTAAAAGGAATTTAATGCGAAATGAATGGACAAAACCTTGTAAAAAGGATTTGTAAATCCATTTCTCAGAGCCAATGTCTTATTATACCATTCACTATTCTCAACCCATAGGTCACTAAATTCATCCAGAAAGAGAAGCTTGTAAGTACTTGTGAGGGGTTCGAAGAACCTAGTGTCCATATTATTTGTGGAAATATACACATGTCTACTCTTTATGTATGCATAAAATCTAAATCTTAAATCTAACTTTCAATTTTATTTTCAAGGGAGTTGGATGAGCTTAACATTGAATAGTTATAAAATTCAAAATAGAGAATTTACAAAGCTACTTGCCAAAATTTAACTTGGAACAAATTCTTGACAAGCACCATATTTCACCCCTCCAATAATAAGCCAGATCTCCCCAACCAAAATGAAGACCTGGGTAGACCACATTAAACTTGTGCATAAAACACATGCCAAAGTAAACTCAGTTTCGCGTTGTGGGTTTTATCCATGTTAGCATCAAGACATGATTTATGTACACAAGTTGTCTAACAGGTTGTGATCTCGAGACAACCTAGAATGTTTCAATGATAATGACATTGGTTTAAAACCTGGTGGCCTCGCTCCTTAAGATGATATCATTAACCAAATTCTTTCAAGGTGACAATAACATTTATACGAGAACACTAATTCCATGATAATGCAAAGATATTTTAAAGGAAAGCCTTGTACTAATGTAGTTTTCTATGCAGTTTCAAGGTGACAACCACATTTATATGAATAGGTTCAGATTATTTCTTGACTCTAAAGAAATAGTTTGCATTTTGAGTATGTGCCTTGCTCCCATAGTTAAGCCTCTTTCGATCTTGTCTAGATTCTTTAGTTTAATTTTTCCTATAATTATCACCATCTACCGTATGCAGATATGGAGAGTTAGCACTTATTTTGAGATCATTCAATTTGTAGAGTCATGGTAATGTAAGATGCATTTAATTGTATTATCTTCTGAAAACAATATATTCTTTGTTTCCAAATAAGTTTGTTTATTCCATGTTACGAACAATATGGGTCCTAAACTATGTCATTGGCTCAGCAGGGATGTAGTGCAAACATATAGTATTTGTGAAAAAAATTCTCCAATTTTTTTGGGCCTTGGGTTACTAGAGAAAATATAACTTAGTTTCGATCGTGATGTTGAATTCCACGATGCTAAGACCCTTTTCAGACCTAAAATTCATGGGTAAAAGGGAGGCATAGTGACAAGCTACTTAATCCCTATAAGATAGGCATGTTTCTTCCTTCTTCTTCTTTTTCCTGGTTACATAAACCCTTCATGGCATAGAGTTAAACTTTGCCAAGTTCTTGTATTTAAACCATCAACCCTACTTCTGCAACCACTCTTAAAGCCATAAAAATGCTTGGAACTTTTGCTTTGTTTCAACTTCGAGTCCTTAAGATTGGGTTTAGAGAGTTTCAATCCTAAAAACTTTTGCAAGTATGGACATGAGAAAAAACCGACCAAAAATCAAAATTTTGAATAAATGGAAATCACAATAATAGATTCATTTAATGAATTTGACTTGCATCTGACTTGTAAGTTAAAACTGCAGGTATGGTTTGAGTTTGAATCAAACACTAAGGAGCTAATTTGACTTGATTTCCACAAATTGTAGATTCAAAATTAAGGTTTGACTTGACCTATGAAGCCTTTAGTGGTAATGGTTGTCCCTTCAAAGAGTACTTTCCATATCATTGTCATATCAAAATAAATTTCCCTATGTAACTATTAATATATGCATAAAATATAAATCTTAATATCTAACTTTCAATTTTTTTTCAAGGGAATTGGATGAGCTTAACATTGAGAAGGTATAAAATTCAAAATAGAGAATTTACAAAGCTACTATACACAAATTGAACTTGAAACAAATTCTTAACAAGCACCATATTTCACCCATGCAATAATAAGGCAAATCTACTCAAAAAAATGCAGACCAGGGTAGACCACATCCAACTTGTTCATAAAACACATGCCAAAGTAAACTGAGTTGTCTGGGAGGTTGTGATCTCGAGGCAACCTAGAATGTTTTGATGATAATGACATTGGTTCAAAACCTAGTGGCCTCACTCCTTAAGATGATATCAATAACCAAAGTCTTTCAAGGTGACAATCACATTTACATGAAAACACCAATTCCATGATAATGCAAAGATATAATAAAGGAAACCCTTATACTAATGCAGTTTCAAGATGATAATCACATATATATGAAAACACCAGCTCCATGACAATGTAGAGACACATTAAAGGCATACGTTGTACTAATGCAATTTTCTGTGTAGATGAAGATATAATTATCACCATCGATCTTCCATTTGCATATATTGAGATTGATGATCTTTATCTTTTTTTCTTGTGTCTCTTATATAAGAGAAATATGAGTTGGAGGCATTTTCCATTTCTAAGTATAGGATGAAGGTAAAATAATCCCCCTCATTTGGTAAATGACAACCTGTTTTTCTAGGATCTTCATCAAATTTGTCCACTATAAACTTCAACCATTGGCTTCACTTTTCAATTTTTCAGACATATTTTCAATCACACGATCCTCTTTCTCATAATTTCCCCCTTTCCCATTGCCTTCTTCATCTACTTTAGATCCCTCAATGTAGGTTTCACAATCCTCTCACCTTCAAGAGACGTTTTGGGTATGTCAGGAAAGCACACTTTCAATCAAATCCTACCTGTCCAATCCACATCAAGAGATTTATTTGTTCTATGGTTTTGCACCCATGTCGAATTTACTGAACCATTTCAAAAGAAGCCTAAAAAAGAAGAGAAATTTATAAAAAGCCTCCTATTGGAAATGAATAAATGCATAGGTCTAGAGGACAACAATTCCTGGAAAAGCATGATGATTTTATTGTCCCTGTAGGGGATGTAAGCATCCCCATTTGTTGTAGCCTCTACAACCCTTTTCAATACCCCATTCCTTTGATTTATTTTACCTATTTGATCAACAAGATGGAACTACACATTACTTTTTCTAGACATATAGTTATTACATGAGATGCATGAATGTGTGTATGTGTGTTTAGAAGTGAGAGAGAAAGAGTGAGCACTAAGAACCTGCATATTTGCCTCTACCCCTATCCCATCCTATCTGATGTTTTCTAAGCCAGCCATTTCCCCCAATACCAACTTCCCTCCAAATGATGGCACATATACTATAATCTAGAATTTAAATTCCATTAGCATGGACATTGTCCTCTATCGCTAAAAAAACAAACGTGAATATTAAAAAACACCATGGATGAACATATATGATTATGCAATTAGAACATAACTTAAGACATGTTTCTTACAAAAATGTAAAATATCAATTACAAATATGCAAAAATTGTAGCACAACCCAAGCAAGGATCCTAATGCACATGCAAAAATCATTACAAATATTATGTTTTGTAGACTTGCAATTCTAAAAGCTATCTAGGATCTTTTTTATAATACAATATAACATATATTTACATATGTTTAGAATGTTTAAGCAGTCAAAACAATTAGATAGTTTCAAGGAAAAGGCAGTAAGACAAAGTGAGATATCATGCAATGTTTGTGGGAGTTCCTCTCATTGCAATGGGTACTCTTCACAACAAAAAAGGAAGTAAGACAAAGTGAGCTACCATGCACTGGCTGCAAGAGCTTCTCTTCACAACACACTTTTTCTCCACCATTTGCATTTCCTAAATAATGTCATTCACTTTCTTCCCACTTACTGAATGTGCATTTTTAACCTTTCGACCCCGCACCTCCAATCTCATATGCAATGCAACAATAAGAAATCTCACCCCAAATCTTAGAAGACAAATTATAGAAAAATAACATCAATGGCAATCCACTAACAAGCCTAGGGATTGAATGAATATGAAGACCACACTATGGTAGTTTCTCTGAAGACAAAAACATTACATTGTAGTGATTGGTGGCAACATATAATTTCATTGAATTATAAAACCTAACCTACATAAGGAATAAAGGGGTATTTAAGGAACAATTTAGAACTATGCATTTTTTCTTTGATATTAGGCTCCTCTCCACATTTTTTGAGAAACGTACACTTTGTAGCCCCTCGACATAATTTTTTTGCTTGCTCAAATTATAGTAACATCCATAAACACCAACCTCACAATGCAAAAACTATTTACAATATGCAATTTATTGAACAAGAAACTTAAGAATAGAGCATACACCAACAAAATTGACCAAGGATGTCAATTTTCTTCATGACCTTCCTGATCCAAATATTTATATGGTAAAGCAGGTTAAATGCTTCACTACATGCACCATTTTGTGAAAGAATACAAATCACATCATTTCAACCCTAAAAAAATGGCACCTAGAGCTCTTGGTAACAATCCTTATAACTGCATCCACCATTTCCATGTATTTCACCATTTGGGAAAATGAGTTGAGTGTGTTTCTCCTAAAAAAAGAAGGGCTTAAGAAATCACCAGAAGTATCTCAACACAATAAATGTGCAATAGTAGATTAAGGCTTCCACCTCCACCAAGAGGAGGAGGAGGAGGACAACTTTGTGGGCATGTGAATAGAAATCGAGTTAAAGAATGAGTTGTGGAGAAATGTTTTCACTCATTTATGAGTGTAGATGGTGTCATTGGGCATGAGTGAGGCACCATGGAGAGTCCCTCCTCACTACCAAAGACCCTATTCCCAAAAACAACAAACCCTTCTCAGGGACAAAGATCGAGAAGCCTTCCTTTGCGACGTTGAGGGCTAGGTTTTGGCCCATCATGGCCAGACCCACTAGCTCAATTCTAGACAATACACCCACCTCCATAGATGGAGAAACAAAACCACATAACTTAAATTGAAAACCATAGAACCCGAAAACCTCTTCCACTGAAAGAAAACAACTCCACACTCTTTCGGTGCAATGGAAGGAAGGCAGACAATGGAAATAAAGGAATCCACTCATAATTCAGGTGGTTGAAGATGATTAAGAGGTGGTTGGATCCAACAACTGAAAAGCTTTTAGTCTAACAATCGATCGAACGATACCCTACAATGAAAAGTGGCAGCCCAAGGGAGTTCTTCCCAGAGGAATGCCTTACGACATAATTAATAGTTAATTATTATAAATTAGTAATAGTTAATTTTCTTAATTATTATTATTTTAAACATTAATAAGTATTACTTAATTTATTAATTATTTTCTTAATTAATTTTATTAGTGATAAGTTAACATTAATTATTTTAAATTGTAGGGATAATGTTATTATTCAATAATAGCATGATTGACCTTGATTTCAACCACTATATATCCATCTTACCTCTATATCCAAGCATATATCCATCTTACCTCTAGATCCACCAATTGTTGAGAGGGATCGAATTTGTCAAGATGAAAACCTCTTTTCGAGTACAAACTTGAAGAAAGGTTAGAGGTTAGCTACAAAGAGGGAGCCAATGAAGAAATGTTTTCACACCTCTTTTTAAGTACAAAGTTAAGGAAAGGTTAGAGGTCAGCTACAAAGAAGGATCTAATGAAGAAAGGTTTCCACCTGAGAGATTTGATTCATCTTGGATTTTGGTAGATCTAAAGTTAAGATGAATCTATGTTAGTTTTGAAAAACACACTAATAATAATAATTTTTTTCACTTGTTTTATATAATATATGGAATTATTTTTGTTATTAATTCTCTCTCTCTCTCTGATGGTTGTTATCTCAACAAACCACAGTGCTAGTACAGGCGGAACAACAAATCATAATATCTCAGCAAACCAGAGTGTTGTCATAGGGGAAACAACAAATCGTTATTATCTCAGCAAATCACAGTGCTGGTACACGGGGAACAACAAATCGTTGCTATCTCAGCAAACCACAATGCTGGTACAAGGGGAATAATAAATCATTTTCCCCAGCCACGCAGTCTATAAAAACACAGTTTAAATATCCCTTCATAACTCCCCAACCAAGGATCTTTTTTGAAAATCTCTCACGAGTTACCAAATTGAACATGCTCTGCACAAAACCTAGATGCTAGAATTTCGAGTATCGTCTTCCTTTGATAAGAAATTGACTCGCAAATTTGATGACGGTTTCTTTTACAAATTTTTCTTTCTTCTATTGGCTTGATACAAAGTGCTCTATATTCTTGAATCTGTAATGTAAATGACTCTTTCCAATACACAACCTTGGGTGCAAAAGCATTGGATTAGAAGATTAACTGAAATGTGATTATGAAAGTTCTTATTTAAATGTAAATAATAGAGAAAATATAGTGCATGAATTCCTCATTCAACACAACAATTTAAAGACTAAATCAATTTCAATCTCTAGATATTAGTATTATGGTTCACAAACCTCACAAGCATGTATGCAAATAACTGTCTCACACACACTTACAAATTTTGATTTCCTGATTAAAAAAACATTGGTCTAAGAAATGTTGTTCAGTTAACTTCAATCTCCCATAGAGAACAAAAACAGCGTACCTCTCTTCCACACCAAAAATTCCAGCCCAAAAATGTTCCTCCTTTTCTCAAAAACTAAAATTCATTGTCCAAGAAATGAGTTCATGGATGTGAACCAGTTTCCCTTAGCCCTAACTACCCACTAAATATAAAATCATATCTTTTAACTAGATATTCCTTACTAATCTTAACTGAATATCAAAAAATTTTCACAAATAAACCTTAAAATGTTCTAGCCTTGACATGTGATCAATGCATCACATTGCTAGGCTCTTGGTCTGACTTTAATAACTTAACATTTTTATGTGCTCAACCTAATGCACCCGCATTAGACTCCCCAATAAAGAAAATTTTATGAGCTCCTACTCATGATCTGAATCGGATCCACAAAAGACTGTCAAGAACCTTGACTGTATCGAGTTGAACAAATCCTTGAAAATTCTAAAACAACGATCAAAAAATTCCTTGAAACAGTGGCAATGGCCGCCAACGTGGAACGACAAGGAACTCAGTCAAAGCACGCTGATCGAGGCCCATGGAGACTGCGCGGGAGGTTAAAACAGCCCCTGGGAGCCCCGGATTGGGAAAAGGAGGCGATTTTGATGCGGGGCAAACAAGACCGAAATGGGGAAGCCTTAAGCCCTTGGTCACGTTGGGAGCCAGAGAACCGCAGGCAGAGAAACAAAAAGTGCTAAAGGACAAAGGCGGGACCCGCACCTTGGAAACCGACGGTTTTGATTGGGGTGCCCTTGAATGGTAAGAGGTTTTGGAGGAGAGCGGAGCGATCCCACTCAACGGTCGACGCGTGGCAGCGGAGGTGAGAGAAAAACCATCGTGATCGCGCACTATTGGTCGAGCAAGTCAAACGCGCTCGACGTGCGTATGACGTCGGATCTTGAGGAGCCCAGATCGGACGGCTGAGATTGCGCCCAATAGAAAGAAGCGGAATCGACATGGAATTAAGTTGCGATTTAAAGGGATTTGGAATCCGTTTGACTGCCACAGTGGAGAAAGAACGTATCCACGACATAACCGAAGAAATGAATCGTCGATCAGGCTGGTGCTGTTCCGACGGGGACACGTGGCACTTCCCGAGCGTTCATGCTGACGCTGAACAGGGAACTCCAAGCGCAACTGCAGAAGGAGAATCGACGCAGGCGGGAGAGGAACCGAACAGGCATAGGGATTGAATGGTTAAAGCCATGAACAAAGACAATCAAAAGAGGAAGAGGGGGATTTGGAGAGGAGTCTAAGCGGACCAAGCGAGACAATGAACAATGAACCCTGAGAGGAGGACTAAACACAGAGAACAGTAAAGCCAAGCAGAGGAGACAGAGGGCCGAGCTGACCACAGGCAGCGTTGAGCACCAGAGAGCTTGAAGATTCAAGCCTTTCCATAGAGGAATCTGTCTGGACATAGCATCACATTGGCTCTTTCCACTGTAGACCAAGGGTCATAGAGTTGGTATGAAGAAAAAGAGTCTGTGAACTCTGAGTGGCTTAGGGAATCCAAGAACCACTCTACCTAGAAAAATCTGCTTCAGGAGAACTCACATTGAGTCCCTGTATTGTAATTTCTCTGCTATAAGACACAATAAAACAAGGCCACCACTAAAACTGGACCGGAGACATAGCCCTGGAGAATAGGGTGAACTTATTAAAAACTGTTTGTGTCTTTGTGTTGCTTATTTTATTTCTCTACTGTATTTCCATTTAAAATGTTTGTGTATTGGCAATCTTATCGATCCGTTGTTCCAACAACACATAACACACACCAGCACATGAGTTTGTAATACCTTTTGTTTAATAAATCTTCAACTCAGGTCACTCATAGGGTGATTATCAGATCAAGTGGTATCAGAGCTTTAGGCTGTAAGGTTAGACAAAATTGTGTTAGTTTAACTATGAATGCTCACTAGATCAAAGCTCAAATTAGGAGGAGAAGAGTTGGTGGAAAATAATCCTAAAATTGGGAGAGTCTATTCTCGGAAGACAATGTCAGAAGAAGGTTCTATAGGGCTAGACCCTCAATTCATAGAAAGTTTCCTAGCTATAAAGTCTATGGTAGAAAAAATGTATAGGGACTTTAGAAAGCATAATGATGAGGATTCATCAGGCTCTAAACAATATAAAGAAGAAGATGAATCTCATTTCCATGACCACTCAAAAGGAAAGGGAAAAGAAGAAAGCTTTCCTACATCTCCTAATAGCCCTGTGCATAATAAGAAAGCATCCTTGATTAAACTAGATGTTAAATTTGATTTGCCTATATATGATGGAGAGCTAAACACTGAAAAGTTGGACAATTGGATTAGACAAATTGATGTGTATTGCAGAGTACAAAACATAGACTCAGACAAGAGTAAGATTCAGTTGGCAAGCCTACGCCTAGGAGGCACTGCCTTGGTTTAGTGGGAAGGTATAACCCAAGCTGATATGAAGAAGCATGGTAAGACCATCTCTATCTGGAGTGAATTTGTTGCTGCCATCAAAAAGCAGTTCTATCCATTGGCCTACATGCAACAAGCCATGATGAGTTGGCAAACTCTTCGGTAGTTGAAAGGGCAAAGTGTACAAGGGTATACTCAAGAATTTAGAAAGAGGGCATTGATGTTGGGCATCTCATTAGACTCACCATAAACTCTTTTGAAGTACATTGGTGGTCTACACAACTACATAAGGCATACCATCCTCATGTTTAATCCCACTAGTATAGATGAAGTATCTGTACAAGCTACTCATCTAGAAGCTAGAGGAAAGAATGGAAATCCAGAAGTTGGGGGACCATCCCAACCCACTGTAAGGAAGAGTAAGGAGAAAAGAAAGCAAAAGTGAAAAGCAAGGAAGACTAACATTGCACAAAAAGGCAAAGCTTCATGCACTCATTGTAAAAAGGAGGGGCATGATGATGAGCACTGTTGGATTCTACATCCAGAGCTGAGACCTAAGAAGTCCGAGGGCAAGAAGCAGAAGGCTGCTGTAACTATTCAGAGAGATTTGGGGTCAGACTCGGGAGATGAAACAATCAATGCAAGCCATAGGTATAAAAGGTAAGAATTCTGAAGCATATACTAGTAATTCTGCTCAATCTGTTATTGACGAAGAACATGAGAGAAAAAGACATGAAATTTTCCATATTCAAGTTGTTTCCAAAAATAAAAAAATTGATACTTTGTTTGATAATGGCTCACAAGTAAATCTAATTTATGAAGCAATTGTAAAGAAATTGGGATTAGCAACTACACCTCATAAGAAACCATACCCATTAAGATGGTTGAATGATAAAGAACAACTACAAGTGACTAGACAGTGCAAACTCAAGTTTTTTTGGGTCAACATTTGTAGATGAGGTTGAGTTAGATGTAATTCCTTTGGATATATGTGGAATTGTTTTAGGAAGTCCTTACTTGTATGATAGAAAGGCTATTTTCTATAGAGCTGAGAACAAGTATCTACTTGATAAAGATGGAATCGAATACTTTGTAAGAGCTCACAAGCTCAAGAATAATTATACTCTCATAAACTTAGGGCAGATGAAAAGAATGATAAATTCATGCAAACAGTGCTTACTGATGGTTGTAAAGGAAAAGACACCTGATAAGACCAATATATTTGAGGGTTGTAATGCTAATCAACAAGCTTATATAGAAAGGATTGTTTCAGAGTATGATGTCTTATTTCAAGAAACTAAAGGTCCGCCACCCAAAAAGGGAATAGTACATGATATTATTTTACAGCAAGATGTTCCTTTCCCTAACATTGGGATGTTCAGGTTGTCTGCTTTAGAGAATGCTGAAATCAAGAAGGAGGTGCAGGAGTTGCTCTAGAAAGGGTTCATGAGGCCTAGCATAGCACCATGTGGGTCACCAATCATTCCGGTGAAAAAGAAAGATGGCTCGTGGAGAATGTGCATTGATTACCGAGCACTGAATAAGATAACAAGAAAAAATCGTTATCCCCTTCCTCGCATAGATGATCTTTTAGATCAATTTAAGGAAGCTGTTTATTTCTCCAAGCTGGATTTGCACAGTGGATACCACCAGGTCAGAGTTGTAGAGCAAGATGCATGGAAGACTGCTTTCAAAACAAAGCAGGGATTGTATGAATGGCTGGTTATGCCTTTTTGCTTGACCAATGCTCCTGCTACTTTCATGAGATTAATGAATGATGTACTCAGACCTTTCCTTGATGATTTTGTTTTTGTGTATTTGGATGACATTTTGATTTTTAGTAAAACGTGGGAAGAACATTTAAAGCATGTTAAGAAGACATTAGATGTTTTGAAAAGAGAAAAACTTTATATTAAACTCTCCAAATGTGAATTTGGAAAAACCTCTCTAAATTATTTGGGTCATATAGTAGGGGGAGGTGAATTGAAAATAGATCCCTTTAAAGTGGCAGTCATCATAAACTGGCGTAAACCCAAGTCTGCTACAAAAGTGAGAAGCTTCTTAGGAGCAACACAATATTGGAGGAAGTTCATTTCAAAATTTTCCTCAATTGCAACTACCTTACATGCTTTGACAGGATTGAACAAGGTGTTTCAGTGGGGAGGCAAACAGAAGAAAGCCTTCGACACCTTGAAAGAAAAAATTAGTACAACACCTGTACTAGCACTGCTAGATCTACAAACCATTTGAGATCCAAACTGATGCCAGTGACTATGCCATGGGAGCAGTGTTGACACAGCACAGTAAACCAATATGTTATCATTCTGAGACTTTTAATCCTGTAGTAGTTAACTATCCTACCTATGATAAAGAATTGTATGCTCAGAGTGTGAAAAAGTGGAAACATTACTTAATGGGCAAGGATACAGTAATACATACTGTTCGTCAACCACTTTAATACCTACACTCCCAAACTAAATTGCAGTAATCAAGACATTACAGATGGATGGGGTTTCTACAATAGTTTCATTTAGTCATCAGATATAAAAAGGGCATACATAACAAGGTTGCAGACATGTTATTTAGACCCATTATAAATGCATCTACCCTACTTAAGCATAATTCTGTGCTACATGAAAGCTACACAGAACAATATCATCAGGATATGGACTTTAAAGATGTATATGCAACTTTGAGTCAAGGCAAAATAATAGAAGAATTGGACTATCATGTGAAGGACCGACTCTTATATCATTGTGGGAAACTCTGCATTCCACAAACTGAGAGAGTAAAGATATTTAGGGAAGCACACACTTCTCTGATATCAGGTCACTTTGGGGTAAGTAAAACAGTTGCATCGCTGCAAAGGTTCTGCTATTGGCCGAAAATGAATGACACAGTTTCTAGATATTTGAAGGGATGTGCTATGTGTGCTAAAAGCAAGCCCAATAATAGAAAACTAGGCTTGTACATTCCCTTGCCAGTTCCTTCTCACCCTTGGGAAAGTATTTCCATGGGTTTCGTTGGAGGACCGCCTAAATCTATATGTTGTTGTGGATAGGTTCAACAAAATGCATATTTTGATACCCTGTAGTAAACAGATTACAGTTGAACAAACTGCAATGGGTTCATTTTGGATTACCCACTTCTATTGTATCTGATCGAGATACCCGATTTGTGGGGAAGTTTTGGTCAAGTTTGTGGGAACTAATGGACACCAAATTAAAGAAAAGCATAGCTTTTCATCCACAAACAGATGGCCATATAGAAGTAGTTAACATGACAGTGATCTAGTTACTGAGAGGATACTGCAACAAACATCCTAAGCTTTGGGATGAGCACTTGTGCTATGTGCAGCATGCTTACAATAGAGCCAAACACTCTTCTACATAGAGATCTCCTTTTGAGACCTATTTTGGTTTCATACCAAGGTTTCCTTTGGATTTTGTCTTTGGTAAAGATACCATGGTTGATAAACACAATGATGTGGACAAGGAAACTAGGTTCATTGAACAGATCCAGGAGATCCACCAGGCAGTACAGGAACAACTGGAAAAGAGCCAGGCCAAGTACAAGGCTAGGCATGATAAGCATCATATGGAGCATAGTTTTCAAGTTGGAGAGCAAGTTTGGCTGTATATCAGCAAGGACAGAATGCAGGTGAAGGTAAAAAGCTAAAACCTATCAGGTATGGACCCTTCAGGATACTTGAGAAGATTGGTGAGAATGCTTTTTGCCTTGATCTGCCAGCTTACTTACACATCTACTCAGTCGTGAACACAGATTGCTTGAGGTTGTTTGAACCTTCAATGATTGAGGACCCTGAAGAGCAGAGTCAATTACCTTCTGTTGATGACCTTCTACTTGAATATCTTAGTGAATTACAGGAAGATACAGTGTTGGACAGGAAGGTAAGGACGACGCGCAGTGGATAGGTGGAATAGCTTACTATTGGGCTTAAAGGTTCAAAGTCGAGCAGTGCGAAGTGGATTGAGATTGGACAAGTGAGACAGTAGTTTCCTCACTTAGTCGATGCTTGAAGAAAACGAACTTTTGGTGGCCCAAAAGCTTTTTCAGTAGGAAGGCCATGATCCAAATTGGATCCATAAACAACTGAAAAAGAACCTTGACTTTATCGAGTTAAACAAATCTTTAAAGAATCCAAAACAGCATCAAAAACACCCTGAACCAGTGGCCATGGCAATCGGCACGGAACGACGACGACCTTGGTCAAAGTGCGCTGACCGAGGCCCATGGAGACTGCGCAGGAGGTCAAAGTAGCTGTTGGGAGCCCCAGATCGGGAACAGGAGGTGGTTTTCGATGCGCGATTTGCCTAGCGCTAATCGCGCATCGCTAGGAAAACAAGGCTGAATTGGGGGAAGCCTTAAGCACTTGGTCACATTGGGAGCCGGAGAACCGCGGGCGGAGAAACCAAAAAATGCTAAAGGACAAAGGCGGGACCCGCGCTTTGGAAAACTGGCTATTTTGATCGGGGCGCCCTTGAACGGTAAGAGGTTTTGGACAGGAGCGGAGCGATCCCACTCAGCGATCGAAACGTGGTAGAGGAGGTGAGAGAAAAACTGCTGTGATCACGCGCTATCGGTCGAGCAAGTGAATCGTGCTTGACGTGCGTATGATGTTGGATCTGGAGGAGCCTAGATCAGACGGCTGAGATTGCGCCCAATAGAAAGAAGCAGAATAGACATGGAATTAAGCCGTGATTTAAAGGGATTTGAAATTCGTTTGACCGCCATGGTGGAGAAAGAACCTATGCATGGCATAACCGAAGAAATGAATCGATGAGCAGACTGGCACTGTTCCGATGGGGACACGTGGTACTTCTCGGGCATTCATGATGATGCCGAACAAGGAATCGACGTAGGTGGGAGAGGAACCGAACAGGCATAGGGATCGAATGGTTAAAGCCATGAACAAAGACAGTGAAAGAGGAGGATTTTGAGAGGAGTCCAAGCGACCAAGAGAGACAATGAACAATGAACCCTGAGAGGAGGACTGAACAGAGAGAACAGTAAAGCCAAGCAGAGGAGACAAAGGGTCGAGCTGACCACAGGCAGCATCGAGCACCAGAGAGCTTGAAGATTCAAGCCTTCCCATAGAGGAATCTATCTGGATTGAGCATCACAGTTGGCTCTTTCCACTGTAGACCGAAGGTCACAGAGCTGGTAGGAAGAGAACGAGTCTGTGTACTTCGAGTGGCTTGGGGAATCCAATAACCACCTTGCCAAACAAATTTGCGTAAGGAGAACTGACATTGAGTCCCTGTATTGTAATTTCTCGGTTGTAAGATACAATAAAACAAGGCCACACTAAAGCTGGACCGGAGACGTAGCCCTGGAGAATAGGGTGAACTCCTTATTAAAAACTGTTTGTGTCTTTGTGTTGCTTACTGTATTTCTCTGCTGTCTGTCCATTTAAATGTCTGTGTGTTGGCAATTTGATCAATCCGTTGCTTGAATAACATAGAACACCCACTAGCACGAGTCTGTAATACCTTTTGTTTAATAAATCTTCAACTGAGGTCACTCATAGGGTGATTATTAGATCAGCTGCCGACAAGGCAGTATGACCATAATTAGAGGGAGTAATATCAAGAATCTAGTCCTATACCCTCCAACCCAGCCAAGTGTAACAATAATAAAAACTAACAAACATCCTGTATCATACCTTACCAAAAATATTTGATCCCCATTAACCATAGAAGATGCCCTAAATTTCAAAGATCAAATAGAGGATGATGTGATTAACAACTTCATTAACCAAGCTGAATCCAGATCCCACGTACAATGTCACATGATAGAGGAAACATTTGATAATGAACTAGAAGAAGATCCTCTCAAAGACACTCATGAATCATAATCAAACAATACCTACTACTTCTTTCTTGGATGGCTTCAGTGGATACAATCAAATTTAGATTTCCCCTGAAGACCAGGACAAAACTACTTTTCCCTGTCCTTAGGGAATGTTTGCCTATAGAGTTTTACCCTTTGGTCTATGCAATGCCCCTGCCACATTTCAAAGGGCTATCCTCAACATCTTTTCAGATTTAATAAATGAAGGGCTCGAAGTATACATGGATGATTTCACACCATACGAAGATCATTTCGACCCAGCACTAGACACATTGGAAAAGGTGTTGCAACAATGTATCGCCACCAGGCTCTGCTTCAGCCATGAAAAATGTTATATGATGATGACTGAAGGACTCATCCTAGGTGATTATATCTCAGCAGCTGGAATACAGGTAGATTCGGCCAAAATTCAAATAATTTTGTTAATACCTACTCCTAGCACACAGGTAGAGGTACACAGTTTTCTTGGATTTTCTTGTTATTATAGGAGATTTATAGAACATTTTTTAAAAATATCTACACCTCTATATGCACTAACAGGGAATGTTGATTTTGTTTGGACAAATATATGTGATCATGCTTTTGAGGATCTGAAAAAGCTTGGGTCAATAGCCCCAGTGCTCAGAGGTCCAAATTGGGACCTGCCATTTCAAATTTCATCAGATGCTTCAGACACAATTATTGGAGCAGTCCTTGGGCAGGAAGAAGACAAAAAACCATATGCAATCTATTATATTAGCAAGAATTTGTCTCCTACTGAGTTAAACTATACTGTTACTGAAAAAGAATTTTTAGTTGTAATACATGCTGTAAATAAATTTAGGCATTATGTCACTGGATATCCTGTTGTTTTATATACAGATCACTCTGCCATAAAATATTTAACAAATAAACCAATTACAAATGGTATAATAACAAGATGGTTGATTTTATTGTAGGAATTCGACATCACAATAAAAGATCAACCTGTGAAAGAAAATATTGTCGCGGACTTTCTCTCACGAATGCCAAATCCAGTGGACACAGAAACAGTCGAAGATCAATTTCCAGATGAACATTTGTTCGTTATTACTGTCAAAACACCCTGGTATGCTCATGTTGTGAATTATTTAGCAGTAGGAAAATTACCAAAACATTTGACCCCAAAGAACGAAAAGAGATCGTGCAACGTATTACCCGATTTTCTTGGATTGGGGGCTACCTCTTTCATACATGGGCAGATATGCACTTTAGAAGATGCGTCCATGAAAATGAAATATTTGGCATTTTGAAAGCCTGTCACGACGAATCGTGTGGCGGATATTTCGCAGATCAAAGAACTAGTCACAAAGTTATGAAAACAGGGTATTACTGGCCCACAATCTTCAAAGATGCAAAGAACTTTGTTCAAGCTTATGACAGTTTCCAAAGAGAAAGACGCCCTGGACAATCCGACGAAATGCCTTTGAACCCACAGCTAGTCATTGAACCATTTGAGCGTTGGGCGCTCGATTTTGTTGGTCCGATGAACCCATCATCAAACCATAAAAAATATATTTTGGTAGCAACGGAATATGTGACCAAATGGGTTGAAGCAGAGGCACTTCCAAGAGCTACAGAGGATTTCGTCATTCATTTCATGTTCCAGATATTTGTGTGATATGGCCTCCCAAGAGACATAATCATGGACGGGGGACCACAGTTTGCTGGTAATAAAATTGCTGCAACATTAAAAAACTATCATATTCAACATAAAATTACCACACCATACCACCCACAGGCAAATGGCCAAGTAGAGAGCATGAATAAAGTAATAGAAGCAATACTAACAAAAACCATTGCGTCACACAGACGTGATTGGGCTACAAGATTGCCGGAAGCCTTGTGGGCATACAGAACAACATGGAGAAACACTACCGGGTATTCACCATATCAGCTAGTATTTGGAAAGGAACCCATCTTTCCAATAGAATTCGAAATACAAACCTTGAGAATAGCACAAGGAGTCGGTCTAGATTTAAATGAGGCTCAGATTAATAGACTACAACAAATCAACAAGCTGGATGAAATTAGGCTCTTCGCTCTTGAACATACTACATTAATCCAACAACAGAGAGCAAAATGGCACTACGCCCTCATCAAGAAGAAAGTCTTCCACCAAGGAGATTGGGCACTTCTATACGATTCCAGGTTTCAGAATTTTCCGGGGAAACTTCAGACTCACTCGCTGAGACCATATGAAATCGAGAAGGTGCATGATAATGGCACCATTACTTTAGCTACCATTGATGGATGTGGACATACCTTTAAAGCAAATGGCCACCGAGTTGGACTGTACCGCAAACCACTTACACGGGAATCCTTCTACAAGCAACTCCGGGAAGACTCCGACATGCAGATTTTGGCTGAGGAAGAAAACTCTTCCTCACCTTTGGTTCACTAAGTGATTTGATTGCTTTTAAATTTTGTACATAATTCTTTTTGTTTTATTACTTTCTGTACAAATTTCTGCATTTCCGCAATTTTTGCATTATGCAGTTCCTTTTCGAAGGAACAACATTTTCACCGCTTTGCTGTTCCTTTTTAAAGGAATAACACTGTTGCATTCTTGCTGCTCCTTTTGGAAGGAACAACATTTTCACAGCGTTGTTGTTCCTTTTCGAAAGAACGATGCTTTTGAATTTTGTTGTTCCTTTCGAAGGAACAACATTTCCGCCATTTTGCTGTTCTATTTCGAAGGAACAACACTTTTTCATTTTGCTGTTCCTTTCCGAAGGAACAACATTTTTTCCATTTTGTTGTTTCTTTTCGAAGGAACAATACTTTTGCATTTTGCTGTTCCTTTCTGAAGGAACAACATTTTCGTCGTTCGCTATTCCTTTTCGAAAGAACAACACTTTTGCATTTTGTTGTTCTTTTTTGAAGGAACAACATTTTCGCCTTTTTGCTGTTCCTTTCCAAAGGAACAACACTTTCACATTTTCTTGGTCTTTTCCGAAGGAACAACATATCTACATTCTGTTGTTCCTCTCCGAAGGAACAACAATTTCGTTTTTTGCTCTTCCTTTTCGAAGGAACAACGCTTTCGTTTTTTTGCTATTCCTTTTCAAATGAACAACACTTGCGTTTTTTGTTGTTCCTTTCCGAAGGGACAACACTTTCATTTTTTGTTGTTCCTTTTTGAAGGAGAAACACTTTTGTTTTTTTCTCTGTTCCTTTCCCAAGGAACAACACCTTCGTTTTTGTTGTTCCTTTTCGAAGGAACATCATTTTCGCATTTTTTGTTTTCGCTTGCTTTATTTGTTGTTCCAATTAAGAAACATATGCTGTTCCTCTCAAGGGACAACAATTTTGAGCATGTTTTTTTCCTTTTTTTTTTGCAATTTTTGTGTGAAAATATTTTTTTGTTGTCCCTCTAAAGAAACAACAATTGTTCCATCTTGAGAACAACACTTTTGGAGTGCATTTTTCTTCTTTTTGTGTATGTGTGTTTTACCATTTAGAAGATTTTTTGCGAGTGATGGTCATTTAAGGCACAACTATACATTTATGCAAGAATACAAAAACTAGAAGATACTAAAATGAACAAATCACACAAAAATCATCATCTTTAGAAGAAATTGTTTTGAATTGATAAGAGAAAAGAGGAAAGGACACAATTCTTTATCACCTTGCTGTCATTATTTTACTAATACCAATATGATTGATTATTTTTATCATGATGGTTCTTTCTAAATCCCCATAATTCTCTTTGATCACTATCATTGAGTAAGAATAAGTGCATATTTTTCTCTATTGAGATGTGCATACTTTTTCCACCATCCCTACTCTTAAGGAGTGTTGAACTGCCCTCTGTATATAAATATGAAAAGTGCTATATAAAAGAAAAGAAGGAAAAGGAAAAAATGTTGATTTATATGATTACTAACATGATTTGTCATATGAGGATAGGGGGTCTCATCAATAGCCAGCCTACCATGATCATAAGGAAGAAAGTGAAGTTGCGTTCCCACTATGGCCACCACACCAGGGATATGATCCAAGAGGCACATCAGAAAAATAAAAAGTCCTTGGAACAGGAGGTCTCATTGCGAGCTGGCCTGCCCGCCTTTCTATCCTTCCTGGTGAATGGCATTGTGATTCATCTAGTTTCCAAGCCAGCGCAATGGCCTCCATTCTGACATTGCACAACACTTTCCTAGGCATACACAAAGGATTATGGTTCCCGGGGTGAAATAAACAACTCTGTCAAGGTTATGGACACCTGTGGGCAACAGAGCTTTGTCGATGGTATTGAAGTCATATTTCTTATACACAATAGTAATTATAAAACCCTTCTTTTTATATGTTTATAAGTTCTCTCAAATGAGACTATGTATATAAGTCTTTCAAACCTTTAATACATGAAAATAATTTACAAATCAATCATGACAGTAAAAGTCGATAATGACCGCATAACAACTTTTATTCATGTCAGATATCCTATCCTCCATTTCTCGCATCATATCACGACATTTCCATATTTATTAACAGTTCTATCATATGCCTTGATTTCAGTAATCCGCTCATTTTTGTAAACATGGCATATCTCTATATGTTGTTCCTTTACTCCTCTGTACCATTGTAGTGCAGCACGCTACCGCTGAGGATGGCCTATCACATTACTGGGGGGCGCGGGTGATCTCCATAATTCGCTGGCATACATGTCAGCTCATCATTCGGAGAAATTATGACTCGAGAATAACAAGCTTAATGGTATTTTGTTTCCCAATATGCATGGCTTGCTGTTCTAATTCCATTTCCGTGTTTTGCTCTGCAAAAATTAGCAATAAGTTAGAAATTTGAACAGCGTGCTGTTCCATCATCTTCTCTGTGCTTTCTTAATAGTGAGCTAAAAATTTGAACAGTGTGCTGTCCCATTATCGTCTCTGTGTCTTTACAGTGTGCTAAGCGTGAATAAGATGGGAGGAAGATCAATTCGTAGTGGGCCACAGGTCTTAATGGTCTCTGATGCTGCACGAGAAATCTTAGCAAGGGCAGGATGGATAGCTTACCTTAACCATCTACAACAATCCAATGAGATGGTGGCAATCGAGTTTCTAGAGAACTTGCAAGAAAATCATTCCATGGTGAGAGTGAGACAGATATCAGTAATTGATGACATAATCGTAGAAGTTTTAGGACTGCCAGCCGCTGGACCTGTGTGGACTCTGAAAAAGGTGAGATTGTGAGACACCATAACCATCTTCCAGGATGAAGGGAAAAACCTTACTGTCAAAGGGAAAGGAGTCCTGTCGGCAACACTAGGAGAGCCATGGGAAGAATTGGTGAGAATTATCTAGAGCTAAATCGCTTGCAATGGCAAAAAAGACGTGGTAAGACCACAACATCTCAAACTTTTAGCCGTGTTAAAGGAAAAATGTGCTGTGAATTTGCCTACGTTTTTAGATTTTTTATTACACAATGTTGCTCGAAGCATGAAGAAATCTCGTCATGTAGAGTCAGTGGTAAGCCACCATGGGTTAATACGACTAATAGTCAGCTACAATCTTGCCCAACAGTAGAGTAGTTGGGAAGAATTGATTTTCTCGATAGATGGGGGACTAGCTTTACTAACCCCAAAACGAAAACATATTGCCAGTACATCGAGCAGATCACTGAAATGAAGAAAATCTGTTAAGTTGGCAAGGAGCAGAAGAATGCTGGGAAATTCCCAGGGAAACATTAGTCAACCTGTGGAAATACATGATTCAAAAGACGAACAACCCCCACAATTGGAAGGTGGTGAGAACGAAAAAGAATTGGAGGAAAATGATGAAAGAGAACCGGAGGAGGACACTGAGCAATCAGGTCAGGAAGAAGGGGAGGAAACAGAGCAACGCATCGAAAGTCCACTGCAAAACCCTCTGCAAGAAGATGAATTGGCCCAAATTCTGGCCAATATGGGCGAATATGTCCAATCTCACAGCCGACTCAATCCCCATACCGAAGAAGGGCTGTAGGAGCACTCTGCTCATGATAAAAGTGCATCCAAGGAACTATGTGATGAGGAGGAAGAAGAAGGGGATCACTCTGCTCATGATAAGAGTGTATTTGGGGAGAAGACTAACGAGGATGAGGAAGAGGAACAATCTGTTCCTAGTCAGAATACACCCGAAGAATTGCATGATGAAGAAGAGGTAGAAGAAGAAGCCGCCCAGGAGACAACAGAACAAACTAGGGTTTCTACCCTTGAAAAACTTGATCAGTAGAACACTGAAGAAGCATCCCAAGAAGGAAACAAGGAAATTGGCCAAGGTGAAGGTACAATTCCTGAGGTACAAAGCCTAGGCCTAAGAAAACAAACGACTATTCCTTCCAATAAAACAGAGGAAATTAAAATATTGTGAAAGGAACAACAGAGATTGCTTAACATAATTAAGCAACTTCAACAACAGATAAGAGTCTTGAAAATGGGGAAGAAATCAAAAGGAACCTTTGTGGTAAAGCATGCAACGACCCAGGCACAATCCCATAAGAAAAAGACCAAGAAGACTTAAGTCCAACCTGTTATTGAGAATCGAAAGGAACGACAGCTGGCTATTGCAAATGTAGAAGTACAAACAAACGATGCACCGACCTGTGATAAGGAAATCCAAACAGAGGCACTGTCCTCTAGCGAGAAGGAAACTTAGACCATAAAGACGAGATGTCGTAATAAGGAGATCCAAGTAGATCTCCAACCCAAACTTATCATGTTGGATAATGACCCGAGGATAGTATCTCTGCGAAAAGATTTGGCACAATCCCAACAAACAATAGAGAAACTCATAGAGGAGATTGTTCCTCAAGAAAAATACCAGAAGTTACGACAGCAGGTGAAAAACATCAATGCATCAGAAAGCCATGCCCTTGAAGGATGGCGAAAGGCAGAGGAAAGAGTCAAAAAAGTAACCCATAGAATAGACACAATCATAAATCAAATGGATGCCTTACTTTCTTTGTATACTGATGTTCTAGCATGTAGGGCACCTACCAAAAACTATGCTTTGTTTTTAATCGAAAGATATTTAAAATTGAAAATTAAAGCTGTCAAGGCAGGAGTACCTATAGAGATACAAACCATTGATGACTTCATAAACTGTTGTAAGCATTACAGGGTGAAAGTTTAGCGATTGTTATGTGAATTTTATTTGAACAATCTTGTATTAGATGGAGAAACAAAACAAAACCCTAGCCCTTTTGTGGGTGATGTCCAACTGCAAGCATTTATTTCTTTTAGTGTTAATCAGATAAAGTGGCTTAAAGCCTATAATGTTTTTCAAATACAGGAGAATGGATTAGATCTATGGGTGAGGGGTGAACCTAGAGACCCATTGCAATTATGGAAGAAACATAGGAACCTAATGAGAACTCAGGTTGTGATCCAGACAACAGTCATTCGGCAAGGGGTAGAATACTTCTTTCCCATCAAAGACCTTGCCATAGCGGTAGCCAAATTCCAGTACCAGATTTCTAATCAGAATATTCAAAACAGAGAACCATTCAATTATGAGAATTTTAAGCTAGCTGTTGATCGCTTGGGTATCTATGGTGACCTCATCTTGGTTAGGTTATAGATTCCAAAGCCTAGTCATTTGGTACCCTACACCAGGATATAGAGCCCTCTATGAATTGCCTGAAGGTAAGACAAGGCATATTTTTGAATTCTTAGCTAGGAATCGTGGTTTTAGACCACTTGCTGAGAACCCTTCTCTAGCCTATTCCCTAACTGCCTTTCATGTCAATTACAATGTTTTCATGAGGGAATGAAAAAGGGTAAGCAGGGGGGTGTGTTGAGCATTAGAGAAGGTATGTAATTGCCACTTGTTTCGTTATCTTTTCCTTCCTTTAATTCATAACTTCTTTACATTATGAAATGGGCATATGATGAAGGATTATGATAAAGTTTAGGAGATTTGTGAATAACGTAAAATGACTAATTATTAACTTTTCCTATGCATACATGGAAAAAATGGAAGATTGCCATTCCAAAGGAAAATACAAAACAAAACCAACTGTTGTCCTTTTGAAAGGGAACCGCATCCAAACAAGGCAATCCAGATCGGAGCACATAAGCCAGGAAAAGGAAGAGGAGATACTGAATCGGCACAAGAGAATGAAGGGATAACTGAGAAATAACGATACGACGAATCCCTTAGGATCCTTTGATCTTGAGGGATCGCTACTTTAAAGAATATCCGTATCTTTGGTATTTCCGCCTGGTCGCTATAAAAAGGGACAACATTGCTAGCCCAAGGGGCGGACTATTGTTGTTTTATAGAATTCACTGTTGTAACTTAAACTTTGATCATCGACTCTCTTTAAAGAGCGATTACTGTAACTATGTTTTCATGATTAATACATAAAATTTGGTGTTGTTCCATCTTTGGTTCTAGAGAAATCACATCAGTGCATCCTTGGAGGCTAAGGGCCCAACCCTAGTGGATCACTTGCTTCCTGTACCATTATTTTCCAATTCCAAGTCGTGTGTGGTTTGATTTCTCTTATTTGATTCATTCAGTAATCTGCTGTTCCTTATCATTTCATGTATTGGCTCTGTTATATCTCATTCATATTCGAATAGTAAGGTCATCATCTGCAACTAGAATGTTATGCTGTTCATTTTGAATTTATATCACATTGTCATTCTTTTACCGATTGATATTATTGTATAACATTGCTGTTCCGTTACAGGTTACCATTACTGTTCGTTTACAGAGTAACAGTGTTGTGTATTTATAGATTGGTACTATTGTCTATTTAGCTACGGTTTACCTCTAAGTGTGATTGTTGTTCATTGGGACTACTGTTCCATGGTAACTGCAATTGTTGTTTCTTCATAACCGTGATTAATATTTGTTATGCCGAAACTCAAATTACTGCTTCCCTTAGTATAGATGCGTTGTGTGTAACATTCGATTTAGCTTGCTTTGTGTTTACATTTGATTCATGTTGCTGTTCAATAATTTGTAAACTTACGTTAGTTTGTTGTTCCATTTTCGGTTTGTTGTTCAAATCATATCTAAGGTAAAGATTGCTCCTTAATTCCTTTAGATTACAATTGCCACTTAATTCATATCTATAGGTTAAAGCTTTGTTGTTCAATCTTTTTAAAATAGATTAGTTGCTATTCCCTTTCCTGTTAATTGAATTATCATTTCAAGTAATTGATTTGGTGTGAACATACCGATCTGAAACTGTAGTGAACATTGACTATTGTTGTCCAATTCCCAGATTGATGATCTTCTCCATGATTGCTTTTCAATTGCATCAGTTTACAAAGGGAAGAGTTATCATTACTGCACCCTTAACTGATGAAGTGTTGTAGTTTCTTAAATGAATGATTTAGTTACAAAGCATTTCAAGTTCTTGCCATTACATTTAGAGTTTGTTTCTAGCACTTATTTACTTTTGCAAAAGCACTATGCTACTAGCATTACTTTTGACAAGTGACCGCTTCAAGCTGAGTACACTCTTTGAGATAACAAATTGTACCTAGATTGATAATTAATGTAGGGTAAATAGAGGTGAAAAAGACCCTTTTTATTGCTTGACATGCACCTTAGCAAAAGCTATAGATGGTGATTTTGTGGCCTGAAGGGAACTAGTAGGTTGTCTAGAAGTAGGTTTTTTAGGTCCTACTGAAGGTTGAGATTCTGCTTTTTTAAGGATTTCGTCCATAAAGGTCGATCGACTAAGGGTCACCGACCCCTTAGATTTATCAGTCTTGGGTAGTGGTTTAAGATTCTTTTCAGGCTTTTTCTGCTTAGTCATGTACATAAATCAAATGTTGATTTCTACCCAAAATAACAACAAATCTGCAAGAAAGCGGGTAGGGGAGTAGGGCTATTACATGCTCCGTACGCAGGTTCTTACCTTCCATTTTTAAAACCCAATTCTCTTCTAGCAGGTACTTACACTATTCTCTCTTCAAAGGAAACAAATGGCTACACTCTTCCCCAACAACGGTGCCAAATGTTGAGTAGTAAAAAAGGTATTTTTAACCTATATTTACCTTACATTAATTATCAATCCAGGTAAGATTTGTTATCTCAAGAGTGTACTTAGTCTGAGGTGGTCACTTGTCAAGAGTAATGCTAGTAGCATAGTGCTTTCAAAAAACTAAACAAAATGCTGGAAATAAACTCTAAATGTAATGGCAAGAAACTGAAATGCTTGGTAACTAAATCATTCACTTAAGAAGCTACAATAATCATCATTCAAGGATGCAGTAATGATAACTCTTTCCTTTGTAAACTGATGCAAACGAAAATCAATTAAAGAGAAGATCTTCAATCTGGGAACTAGACAACAATAGCCAGTGTTCGCTACAGTTGCAGATTGTTCTGTTCACACCAAAGCAAATACTTGAAATGATAGTTCATTTAATGGAAAAAGGAATAGTGATTAATCTATTGAAAAGATCGAACAACAAAGCTTACAGGGATGAATTAAGCACAATCGTAATCTAAAGGAATTGAGCAGCGATCTTTAACTAGTAAATGAAATGAACAACAAACCAAGGATGGAACAACAAGCTTAAGTAAGTCTATGCAATATTGAACAGCGAACTAAATCAAATATAAACACACATCGACTCTAGAATGATGGAATCAGTAATCTGAGTTTAGCATAATAAATATTAACCACAGTTATAAGGGAACAACAATTGCAGTTGTAATGGAACGGTAATCCAAATGAGCAGAAATCACAATTATGGGTAAACCATAGCTAAATGAACAACAATACCAACCTGTAAATGAACAACAATGTTATTCTGTAAACGAACAGTAATGTCAATTTGTAAATGAACAACAATGTTACATAGTAATGTCAATCTGTAAATGAACAACAATGCAATATGATTTCAGAATGAATAGCATAACATTTTAGATGCAAATGATAATCTTACTATTCAAATACGAATTAAATATAACAGAGCCAGTAAATGAAATGTCAAGGAACAACAGATTACTGAATGAAGCAAGGAAAGAAAACCAAACCACACACGACTTGTAATCGGAAAATAATGATACATGAAGCAATTGATCCACTAGGGTCGGGCCCTTAGCCACCAGGGATGCACTGCTGCGGTTACTCTAGAATCAAATAACGGAACAACAACGAAGTTTATATATTAATCATGAAAACAGAGTTACAATAATCGCTCTTTAAATAGAGTCGATGATCAAAGTTCAGATTGCACAGCAAATTCTATAACTCAACAATAATCCCCCTTGGGCTTGCAGCGCTGTCCCTTTTTATAGTGGTTAGGCAGAAATACCAAAAATACAGATAGTTTTGAGGTCGATCCCTCAGGATCAAAGGATCATGAGGGATTCACCATATCGTTATTCTTCAGTTATCTCTTCGTCCTCTTGCGCTGATATGGCGTTTCTTTTTCCTTTTCCTGGCCCATGCACTCCGATCTCGGTTGCCTTGTTTGGATGCGGTTCCTTATCAAAGGGACAACAGTTGGTTTTGCCTTTTCTTTTCCTCTGAAATGGCCATCTTCCATTTTCTTCATTTTTTGCATAGAAAAAGGTAATAATTAGTCATTTTACGTTGATCACAAATCTCTTTTACTTTATCATAAACTTTCATCATATGCCCATCTTAGAATATAAAGAAGTTACGAATAAATGAAGAGATAAAGAAATAAGTGGCAATTACATACCTTTTCTAATGCTCAACACCCGATAGGGTAATATTGTTACTTGATTATGTCATGAAAATAATTCCAACTAGGTGCAGCTAAAAAAAGTGATGGTTTTTTCTCGTCCATCTGCTCATAGTTGGTTTCCCATCAACCCTTGATATAGGAGGCAACTTCGAGGAGTGAAAAAACAATCTTTTCCTTATTGGAAGAATCGTGACCATAAATTATACTTCTAGCAAATTTAACCATTTATCTATGGCATCTACATCTATTTGGCCTTCAAATATAGGGATATCGAAGTTAACTTGTACCTTAAATGGGGCAACGCCTCCAAAGTGATTGTTGGATGAAGATGTGTCTCTTGTTGGCATCCACTAAAGGATCTAGAAAAAGTTGTCCATCATCTTGTTCCTTTGTTGCTCTAGGGTTTCTTCGAGAAACAATTTGATAGGATCTTTTGCTCCCTTGTCTTTATTTTCTTCCACCATGGGAGGTTGTTGGTGTTGGTGGGGACGATCTTGCAAGGGCTCAACCAGTTCACTAACTGCATATACCCCGACCTCATTTGGGACATGCATAGAAAAACCTAGAAAGAGTAAACCACTTTGATACCAATAATACAAATTTATGAAGGAATAAAATGAAATACAAATTTAAATAGAACATAAAGATACAACAAAAGAACAAAACTATCTTGAACAAAGGTAGATTATCTCTAAGAAGAGATGTGATAGCTACATGCCTTCTAAACTATCTTATAATGAGTCTTGGAGGCCTTTTTATCATAAAGAAGATGTGTGAAACCCTAACCCTAGGGGATGAAGTGCCAATGGTTTTGGGCCCTCTTGGGGTAAGTTCAACCACCAACATCTTGAGGTCATAAATTTGGCATATGATCTTCATTTGGCTATCATAATACCTTATTTCGAAGATCTCGAGAAGAAGGCAAAAAAAAATTGTGTTACACTTCTGGCACTTTTTTGGTCTATGTTTTCTCCAAAAAAACGTCTTTTAGGACCTCAAAAGGGCTTCAGAAGTTTAGGACCCAAAAAGCTACCAAAAATAGAAATTTATGCCAGAATTAAGGAAACACTATTGGGGGTCCAAGTGGAATAGGCGGGTGGCCACCAATATCCACTTGGATCAATGGTTGTGTTTGGAAAGTGGAACAATTTGAATGGGGGAGAAAGGCTCAAAAATGGAAGCTACTCATAAATGTCATTATCATGCCAATTAATAATGTAATCATGTGGTGTAACTTAATGCGAGCTCCACTTAGCATCAATTGTGTCTTACCGTCATGCTCGCAGGAGATCCCCCTCGTACGTAGTCCAAATTTGATGCAATGACAATCATTGGAATGGGAGGGCGATAGGAATTGTAGCAACTGATGCAACTGATTTGTGGCCCTGATTTGCCATCACAATAAGCCAAAATTTAAAGTTTGTTGAAATGAACTCTTGTGGGACTATGCACCATGTTGAAAAACCTGGGGCTAATTACATTCACTCCTAAAATTATGTGCTTTAAAAATTTCAAAAGGCATTACAAGCATAACTAGTTAATCTTATTTCTTACAAGTTATTTTGATTTTGCAGCCTTTTTAGATTATCTTCATTGATTTGTAGGTTGTTCATATTATCTTCACTATTTTGCAGGTTTAGGTGTTGTTGTTGTGATGTTTGTTAAGACAAGCTTCAATTCAATTCATTTGATCAGACATGGCAACCAAAATTTCACATATATGATTATGTGAGCCCAAAAGGAGCAAACCCTTGTAGAAATTTCTCTATGGATCAGCTAGTTCTGATACCATGTAGAAATTCTCACCGTAGATCATCTAATAATGCAATATACTAAAGCAAAATACTTGATCTACTTCTACTATCAAACTTTGCGGAAGCTTAATCAATTTGAGAAAGATTAATCAAAACACATATAACAGAGAAGAAGAAATGATACACATGAAACACAGAAGAATACTCAAGGGAAAGCCTCAACTAAAACCCCGATCTTTGTATTATCATACAAGTGGAAATATGTCCAGATTACACAAAGCTTTAGCTCACAAGCTATCTAGCTCTCAGTATAATCCCTTTGCTGCTCATATACAGTCAAAGGCTTCTCAAAAACCTTCTCCTCTACCCTCCAAGCCTCCTATTTCCTTGTGCAGATTCTCCTGGGGTCCAATGCTGCCCCCTGTGTGAATTGGCCTCTCACACTGTTCACTAAACTCAGAAGTAATTGCGCAATCCTGAAGGAGATAATTCCTCTGCATGGATGAGTTTCCTATATAGGAAAATTCCTCCAACTGATAGTACACTATCCCATCTTCTGATCTCAATTGGGTCTCTGACTGAACTGTCATGCATGAGTTATATATGAGAGAATATTCAGTTATCTAGAGAGTAGTAGTTACATGCATGCAAGCATTAACTAACTGAACTCACAATTAATTCCATAAACTGTTGGAACTAATCTAACTGGACTTAACTCAATTAACTGAGCTAACTAATTACAACTCAAAGTACAACTCATCCTTATCCCTTTAACTAAGGGATAAATTCCTCAATTAATGGGATAACTTTTGCATGTCCTCACATAGACTTCATGTTTGATTTTTTACAACTAATTAACTCAAGATGAATTAAATACTTATTTTACAAACAACTGCTCAGATCAAATTCGAATTTTACTTCTCAATTTTAGTTCATGGACTAACTAAAATTGGAATCCATCTTGAAATGCTATTTATAGCAATGTTATTTTTAGCACTTCCATTTTTCATTCCTTATTGCTATGTCCAACACTGGTACCCCAACTGCTATTTATAGCGATGCTATTTTTAGCATTTCTTGTTGCCATTTTCAACAACCCTATGATCCTACATGCCATGTTCCACTATAGTGCTCATATAACTTAAGAAGTAGAAGTTGGATAGAATTTTGACAATGTTCCATTGTTGAATGTCACTGACAAATAGTAATAATATTTATTGCCTGTATTTATGATCTCATGGTTGAAGATATTGAAAATGGTGAAATTAACAATAACTAAATTGTTTTTTTGGTTATTTATACAATTCTCTCCCTTAAATGATGTTGGATCTAGCAATTGGAAAAATGCAAGATATCACATTTGCAATTTGTATATCACCATATGTAAAGGAGAAATAAAATAATGATTAATCTAATGCATTTTGACATTTGGAATGCTTCATTTTCTCTCTTGGAGCTTATCTTGGTCAATTTGATGGACAGATATTTTCTTCATTATCTTGTAAGTGTTGTTTAATGTTATAATTATGATCTAATAAATGTCTAATGCATGGAATAATGTCTAAATTTTTTAATGTGCACTAATTTTATTAGAATGTTGAATCTATTGAAAATTTTGCATGTGTTACTCATGGATAATGAATGAATGAATGTTCCTAGAATTTTTTTGGCATATTGCATCCTTGGAAATCCTTTTATTCTTGCCAACGAAGTATAAATTCCTAAAGTAGTTGTGAATTTGTCTCCATTAGGGCTTGCAAAGCTACCTTTAGGTCTCCTTGAAGAGTGAAGTCCTCAAATCAAGATCAATTTTTAATCTAGTCATCCTAATTGCTAGGCACTTGTCTTAGGTCCTCATTGATCACACATGATAAATAATTCTTCTATCCCCTTATTATTGCTCCTTTTGTTTATACCTTTAAGGTTAAGGAAGCCTCTCTAGGGCTTGGTGTAAAATTCCCTAGAGGAGTGTGTTTTGAATTCTGATTGGATAGGAATTTACCCTAGTGTCCCCTCTATGCATCTCCAAGTTTTGAACAAATCATGATGGTGGAATATTGAGAAAAATGATGCCCTATCTATCACACCAAATGGAAACCCTAGTAGCTATCCTTCAACTTGGGCATTCCTTGAAGTTTCGTGCTTTAGTACTTATTGAAGAATGTCATTCACAACCTTTTCTCTTGCCTACCTTGACCTTGGATGAACTATTATTTCTCCAAATATTTCAACCCTAGGTCTCGTGTAGTATCTATTCCAAGGGGTTTTTCATGGAAAGACATACTAACATCTCCCAAATCTCACATATTTATTTAACCTTCACATTGAATGAACCATTCTTTCCTCACTTTGAAACTTATTACACACCAATCACAAGAGATATTGGGACTTCTTTAGTGAAAATCTGAGAAGAGAAGGGGAATTAGGTTGTAGTGATATTGGTTTTCTATCCCAAGGTGTTTTTGTGCCCTCTAGCTTTAGCCTATTCACTAAACTTGCTATTTTGCGCAAAAACAAGTTCAAAACCCTAAGTACAAAATCTTAGGTGTAAACCCCTAGGTGAATTTCCTAGGAGAAAACCTAAGTTCAAAACCGTAGGTGAAAACCCTTACATTGTTGAAGATGATAACCCTAGGTAATGAAACCCTAGAAATGCCTGTTGAAGATGAAAACCCTAGATGCATTTAAAATCCCTTATTAAATCAAGCCCTAATATGCATTGATGAAACCTTAAGATGACCTAATCAATATATGCATGAATGAAGCCCTAAATGAATATCACAAAGTGCATGAAATCCTAAGTATTAAAGATTCCCTTACCTTAATGGATGGAAAATACATGTGAAGATACCCTAGCGTGAAAGTTTCCCTAGCAAGACAATCCCATAGAGAATATATAAGAAATACTAACATTTTCCAATGCATGTCAATATGATGGAAAAACCCTAACTATATGATGCCCTAGATCCATGAAAGAAAATGATAAAATAGGGTTGTTATGGAAAACACTCAAATATGATGAAATCAAAATTAAAATTTCCAATTATAGAGAAATTATCCTACCTAAAAAATAAACTAATCATCCTTTGGCGCTTTACAAGTAAAAATGGGTCTTATGGAAAAAAAACAAGCTTTATGGTCTCTTCAAGGATAATGAGTTAGTTTTCATGTGAACTTTAAACAAGAAACATATCATCATGAAATTCATAAAGGCAAACAAGAAGAGAGACAAAACATAATTTGGTGATGGAGTTCACCCCTCCTGGGCTACATCTTCTGGCCTGTTAACACAACTAGACTGATCCATAGATTTTAGTGATAAAGGAGTATATGATATGTATTGACAAATGAGTGGCTAGTTTCCCCTTTAGGGAATCATTCTCCTACGAATAAATCTCACTCTAAAAAGCATGAGAACCTACAGTCAGTCATGAAACAATCAACAAGCAAAGGGCTCCCACATCAAGACCCTGTACTCAATCTGAAAATGAGCATAACATGTACAACATCTCCACAATGAAGTACTATAAGGAGCTTTTCTTAAAACTAAATAATGAGAAAAGATAAAGAAGAGTTGCACCATAGAATTCAAAGATGTTTTAGATAACATATGAAGGCAAGAAAACCCATACAAGGTCTACTCCATGACCAAAAGCCTTAAAAAATTGTTTCAAACCACTGATTTTCCCTAGCACCCATAGACTCAATCCTAAAAAACTTCCTTCTAGAAGTGCTCCAATCCATAAATAGAGGCTTCCATTGGATTTAAAATGCAAAAGAACCCCTATCTGGGCTCTTCTTGGGCTCAAAAAGACCAAAAACTCATCAAGTTATGGCTCTCCCAAGTTGTTCCTATTATTCGTCCTGCAAATTGGATCAACCTGCAAACTGAGTGACATTTTTGTCTTATAAACTACTCAGGAGGTGATATTTTTTCTCACAGCCAATGCAAATTATCACTTATTTTAAATTCCCAATAACCCCTTAGGCACAAAAATATGGCCACATGGCACGCCATAAGGTCAGGGACTGGGCCAACGGTCTGCCCCCTCCAGCCTAGGCACCTTTCCTATCACGCTGGTTATCACATGCGGTTGATGTGGTCGAGGTCGGGGTTAATCTCCTGCCGTCGTTATGCTGGCCCTCAAATACTCTGTCGAAGGTTCTGTGTCAGACATGTGATTGGAGGTCGGGCCTTAAATTCCACCCCCTTCGCTATCGCGAAGGCCTCGCAGGTCAAGGCAGTGTGCGAAGCCATTCAAGGTTGGACTAAATCGACCCCTTAGACATATCCAGGGTGTGGAAACTTGGTTCCAACATCCCCCCATACTACTTCAGGTGAGACTTCAGTCCGTGCTCTGTGGGCTGACACCGAAAGGGCCAATAGTGTAGGGAATTGTTTGGCTAATTAACTCCGAACCTGGGTCATGCCCCATTAAGCCAACAAATGGTTCCATTGTCGAGATTGTAATCTGCATAGAGATGTTTGATGTCGTATCGTTGGAATCTAACTAAGAAGGAAATTGAATGTTGGTTGGATAGGAGAATTCATGAGTTCGCGGCACAGGAGAACAGGAATCCATGACTGGCAAAAGAAGAATGGTTAGACTACTACCTGTACACAGAGATCCACGAAATCTTCTTCGCATATTTTCCTACTGAGCTATATGAGTGGATCATGAAGCTAGCAGATAGCCAAGGAAGGTGGAAACTCGATGTTCCTATTGTGTGGTGTTATGCAGTGGATCCCCCCATAGTATGTTTTTGGGGCTTAAAGCACGAATTTTGGTCAAGTGCAATATAAATACCCCGCGAAATGCGGGCGTGGAGTGCGAGAGTCTAGGGTTGTCTGCCCTAAAATAATGTAATTTAATGTATGGTATGTCAGGCTACCCATGGTCCGCGGACCATGGGATTGTATAAATAGAGCGAGGCTCTAAGTGTAAAGTCAGTCTGAAGTCTTATATGTGTTTTGGATTTTGAATTAACTCTGATTCTGTAATTCCGAGTCTTGGGTTGTAGTAGTAGAAAGAGGCTTTTCCACTGAGTGCGTAGAGGCCTGGTAGTGTGGTGTTAGGTAGTGGATCCCCCATAGTATGTTTTTGGGGCTTGAAGCCCGAACTTTGGTCAAGTGCAATATAAAGACCCCGCGAAATGCAGGCGCGGAGCGTGAGAGTCTACGGTTGTCTGCCCTAAAATAATGTAATTTAGTGTATGGTATGTTAGCCTATCATGGTCCGTGGACCATGGGATTGTATAAATATAGCGAGGATCTAAGTGTAAAGTCAGGCTGAAGTCCTATATGTGTTTTGGATGTTGAATTAGCTCTGAGTTTGTAAGTCCGAGTCTTGGGTTGTAGTAGTAGAAAGAGGATCTACAGCTGAGTGCGCAGAGGCCTGGTAGAGTCCGCAGCTGTGTGCGTAGACCCCTGTAGCTGAGTGCGCAGGGCAAAGTTGGGATTGTGCTTGGACAGAAAATTAATAAAAGATAAGTTGGTTATGAAATATTGTATATCTACGCTTCTGTTTTATTTATGCATCTTTTTACAGTTTTATGATTGCGTGCACTGGTTATGA
Source organism: Pinus taeda (assembly GCA_000404065.3). Classification (NCBI taxonomy): domain Eukaryota; kingdom Viridiplantae; phylum Streptophyta; class Pinopsida; order Pinales; family Pinaceae; genus Pinus; species Pinus taeda. Next base: position 220,750 of record APFE030457792.1, read on the forward strand.
ATGTTGAATGATTAATGAGAATATTGGGTTCACACAATTAAGCTAAGATATATAATAATAAACACAGTAAGGATAAAGGATCTAGACATCACCTCTTCACGCTCTTTATAGAGCTGTGAAAAAGCAGTCGCACACATTGCGAAGGACAGACAACAGCGCGGAACAGCACAAGCACGCAGGTTCGGTCCGTGAACTTCGTAGACTTCATCAAGACATCCCTAGGGTGAGGAAACCTGGTTCCAACACCCTCCCATACTACGTCGGGTGAGACCTTAGTCTGCGCACTGCAGACTGTTGCCAAAAGGGATGGTAGTTTCGGAATTTGTTTGGCTAAATCACTTTTGAACTTGGGTTAGGCCCCAATAAGCCAACAAATGGTTATGTTGCTGGGACCGGGATCTGCCTAAGGGATGTCTGATGTAGTGCCACTGGAACCCAGCAAAGAAGGAAATTGAAGAGTGGTTGAACAAAAAAATTCATGAGTTCGTAACATAGGAAAACAGAACTCCGCAGGTATCCGAGAAAAGGTGGCTGGATCGCTAGATATATACGGAAATCCACGAGATCTTCTTCAGATCCTTTTCTTCTAAATTGTACGAGTGGATCACAAGGTTAGTTGACAGCTAGGGAAGGTGTAAGCTCGACCAATCGATACTGTGGACTGCGGAATTAGTGTGCAGACTAGAGGCATCAGAAGGTAAGATCGTGTGAGTTGTGGACCATTGGCTCAATCGATAATAGGGAGGTTTATCACTGAATTTGCGATAGAAACGACTGTGAGCTATAGTGAAGTAGAAAGATGTTTCCTCAAGGGATCGTGAGGTAAGTACATTAAATTTTTGAATACCTGGATTAAGATGTTATGTGAAAAGCAAGTGATGCGAATACGTTAATGTTTGGAACAACGCGGAGCGGAAAGATTTACAAAGGTAGCAATGAATTAGGAAATAGTCCCTTAATTTCACCTTCGCGAGAGAGCGAGGAAGAGCTCACTCGGGTCTCTCCAAGAAGCGCGGTCAGTTTGATAAGGCAGCGCATTCTGCAGTTACCACCTCCACTTATGCCACCACCTACTTCACCTGCTTCACCTCCATCTTCACCCACTCCACCTCCACCAAACCCGTAGTTCAGCATGGTGAGCGCGATCAAGCTACCCGTATTCAGAAGGGTAGGGAATGAGGATCCAGACCACTTTTGGTTCATGGTAAGAGCAGTGTGGGAAGCGCAAGGGGTCATGGATGACAACATTAAGAAGGCCACATTGGTGAGCGCGTAGCAGGATCATGCATTGACATGGTATATCAAGCACTCTAATGATCACCCAAATGCAGGAATAGTAGAGATTTAGAATGTGCTAAACAGAGAATTCAGCTGGCCGAAATCAGAGACATTCAATCATTGGGTTCAAAGAGATCATGATGCTTTCAATCGAGACCTCGTGGGATTTGGATCAGTGGCTAAAGAGTACGATCCGTGAGGCTAATATGATGCTCACAAATGCGCACATCGCGCACGGTTTGTGGCATCTCTAACACCGCACCTGAGGATGGCGTTGTCGCAATAGAAATTGTCTACCTAGGCCGAAGCATTGGAAATAGCGGTGAGGTTGCATGAGACACTGATACAAGATCCGGGGCTAGGAGTTCAACAAGTCTATGCGCAACTACATAACCTCTTCCTAGAAATGCAGAGCTTGAAGTAGGAATGGCACCGCAACCAGGGGCGTGTGAAGAAGTGTGGTGCATAAAATGCAAAGGCTGGGGCCATAACAAGGATCATTATCCAATATTCGCGAACTATTTGGCAGGAGGGGGACCAATGCCATTGGGACTAGAAGCACATGCAAGGCCGAGTACGACACCCATGCTATGGTGCACGATATGTAAATTAGGAGGAAAACACACGACAGATAACTGTCATTTGTTGCAGAAGTATACACAGACTCCCCAACAGTTGTTTTGTAATTTCTGTAGGTTAGTGGGCCACGACGAGCGGACTTGTCGCAGCTACGAGTTAATGATGGATCAGACCCCAGCCTATAGGATGCAAATAGAAACACGAGCCCTCGACCCAGCTGCGGGGATGGCACGCGCTAGATTTCAGGGGCGAATCCAAGGAGGAGGAGGAATGGGGCCAGGAAGGGGCCATGGATAGTTATTTTGTTACAATTGCAGAGGACCAGGGCACTACGCTCGCAATTGTGCAAACACGATGAGAATATTCTGTTCATACTGTGCTCAGTTTGATCATGAAATGATATATTTTCCTACGTTGATCGCACAGATGCACGAGAAAGGGGTACTCCAACCTCCTCTGACTCAAAATATTCAAATGATGAGGTCTGAACCACGTGAAGAAGACCCAAATGTGAACATGATGCTCAGAAGCAGGGCGACCATAGGGGAGGATAAGGGGAAGCAGCCTGAGGAAAATGCATGGGTTCGTAATGTACCTCCAAAGGAACCTGAGTTTGACCTAGAACGTGCAAAGGAGACGTTCATGGAAGCTAAGAAGAGCTTCACGGAAGCCTCTACTTCAGGCAGTAAGGATCAACTAGAGTCAGGGATGGATCCTTCTATGCTTACTACCTTTTTGGAGACGTGCATGAAACTGCTGCATGACGATAAGGCAGTTAAGGGAATACAGGAGTTGATTACTAGGTGCGTAGGGTCAAGGGAACTGCACGTAGTCCAAAAACTGGGAAGGCATGCTTTGCACATGACAAGGGAAATGAGATTGACGACGTAGATCGGTGAGTACAAAATGGATAAGGTAACCTTAGACCTGGGTTCGGACGCAAATGTGTTACTAAAGCAGACATGGGAATGTGTGGGCAGGCCCGCGTTAAATTGGTTCCCTATTTAATTACGAATGGCAAACCAACATAAGATTTTTTCCATGTGGAGGTTGCAAGGGGTAATAGTTGATATCGAAGACGCGAGCACACAGATGGACTTTGAAGCAATAGAGATTGTCCATGACAACAATCCTCATCTCGTGTTGCTAAGAATAGATTGGGCCACTGATATGAATGGAGTCAGTAACCTGAAGAAGTGAAAGATGATATTCAAGAAAAAGTCCCTACACGTAGTAGTTCCGCTAGATGCAGCCAAGGGATGAATTCCTGGACAAATTTGAAAGTGCAGTACCAGGACAGCAGTGGTACGGTGCGATGAAATGGGCGCTATGCACAATACCTGCACGATGGAGTACACATCAGAAGACCATTGGAAACTGGCACGAATGTATAAGACATATGCGCTTACAGTTTGGAAGTCCCTAGCTTGCATGCCCACCTATTTTGATGGGTGCAAACGTGTGTTGTGCAAGCACATCCCAGACTAAGGATTGAAAATTAGAACAAGACACGGTAGCAGGAAAAGCGATGCATACCACAAATATTCCACGTTAGAGCATTCAAAAAGCTATGTGGAATCATGAATAGAGTTTACCAGGCGTGACGAACTGATTGGGACCTGCGTGTACTAGCGGTTCGATAGGCCTATAGGGCCATAAGCGAAAATCGACGAACGAAAGTGATCCTAATACTGACGAGAAGAGACGAAACCATAAGAGCAGAGAAGAATCCCCCTAAAATAGCTCCCATAGTTGGTACAATACGCGAAGACCTGGTTAAAGGAATTATGCAGTTATAGGAAGCCATTCGGTGAGGGAACTTGAAACTTCGTGAACTCGACGACAATTGGTTACAGCTGAGAAAGAAAAGTATGATATTGGATGAAGAAATCAACAAATTGGAAACCGAAGTCGCACAAGCATGCTGCGCCGAGAAACTAAGCACGATGGGACAAGGAATAGTCAACGATACTACTGTAGTAGAAGAAGTTATGACCCTACTACCATGGCTACAATCGCACCTTATCAGACAAAGTAACCAGGGGAGTGCACCGCATGAGGAAGAATGCGAGGTGTTGACTGGCGCGAGGATAATTAAGGAGGGCCAGCGGACTGAGTTGGAAGGTGATTTGAAGCCTCACACCGGTGGTGCGACCACCTGACTATTCGTAGGGAACATAGTCTCAGCACTCCAAGCATTTGGAAGAGAGAGCAGGACTATAAAATAGTCTGTATGGGAGATGCGCAAGACGGAGGTTGCACATAGGATCAGGACGACACAAGGGTTGTGGCCATGCATAGGGGGCTACGCTGCTGCGTGGGTAGGCTGGGAGGTGACTGTTGGTGTCATTGTTCATGACAAGAGGTCCAATTTAAGGCAAAAAGGAGCGGGCGGCGGGCAATTGAGACACGAATTAAGAATGATATTTGGGACGATCTGCTGCCAAGGTGGCATTAATGATGCAGAACTGGGGGGAAGGGTCAAATTCAAATTCAAAGGACGTTATAAAACCCCCAGGGCCAGCTCCAATGCAACACTTGGGTGTTTGAGAATTGAGCAAGCACAGAGAATTGAGCGTCCCGTACTCTTACCACCCTCAAGTGTAGACATAACGACAACTGCTACAACATGAGTCCAGTTCACTGAAGTTACTGGGGAGCCTGGTGTGGCCCATGAGGAGCTTGGAGCAGCAGCAGCTGCGATCGAAGTTCCAAAATTACCACGCACACTGTGGCCATGAAGAGATAAGCAATCGATGGGGTCAGTGTGTGTGTCCCCAAGAAACCCACGGTTTGGCAAATTGTCAATGGCGGAGAAGGGAAAATTCGTCACCATTGAAACAACGGAGGAGGAAGACTTGTAGGCCCTGATAGCCCAAATCGAGGCATAATATGATGAGGCAGAGGATGTCTCTCAAAATCATTTCGTGACATTGTTACCTCCCTACATCCCCCATGGAAAGGGAAAGCCAAGGTACCGAAGGACCTGGAGGCCACAAAGAGTGCACTCCAAACCCCGCTCCTCCCCAATGATATAAGTTTTGAAGGTCCGCCATTGGGATGAATACCTATGATGAAGTTCGAAGATTGGGACCTCATGGATAGCGAGAAGTTCCCACAGTTGGCCGCAAAGAAGTTAATTAAGTAGAAATGGTTGCGCAGTGTGGAACAGGCTGGGTTGCTCCATCTGTGAAGGATACCCCACTACTATCGTGGACCCATGACTATTTCCCATCATGGCTGATCTAATTCACTGAATTTCTCGATTGCCAGTCAAAGGAAATGACCCCGCATCCATAGCAAGAAAATGCAACGACTTGGCCCTCGCAGAAGCTATTAAGGCCAAGTATAAACTAGAAAAGGGAAAGCGGGGGTACGCAATAGCTAGTATTAAAGACCAAGGGGTGCTTGTAGCCACCCAGCTGCTGGCCAGCAAGCTAATGAGGAGATTTCCCGCTGACCAAGTACCGACATTTGTGATTACCTTGGCAGAGCAATGCGCAGAGGGGGTCTAGTTCAACTGGGCGCAGTTCCTATGTGATGAATTCTTGACAAACTGTAGGGAGGCCCAGGAGCAAGGTAAGACATTCCACTATGTGTGGTTGCTCTTATCCATCCTATTAGTTCCAGGGAAGATGCCGGTGGACAACCAATTTTCCACTACTGAGGGTGACCAACCCGAAGCCGCGAGGTACACCTCGCTTTGGGATACAAGAGACCCAAACCGGATTCACGAGATAAAGGTGTTCTAGGTGTTTGTGGAGGCAAGCATCGTAACATGGATCAACTGCAGGCCGTGCTTGTCCCCTACAGTTCATAACAGCTTGCAAAGCACGGCAGAATCCGAGGCAAATATGCATTACCTGTATATCCAGGCACGTAGGGATCCAACACAAAAATGGGTGAAGCTTCCATTCATTGCAATGGACGATGCGATCTTCGTAGTGATGGAGTCATTTCCTCTGAAGTGGCATTCCCCAGACTTGGACGAAATGGAAAAGGTTGTAGCTGAGCAAAAAAAAGGACACCAAGTTGCACCTTGTGCCACTGGTTGAGAGGAAACTCCAATAACAAGAAGCAGCCACACGACAAAAAGCAGTTGATGCAACATCAACAACACAAATGGTAGAGACCACAACCACGCCAACCAGAGAGGTCGAGGAAGGCCAGGAGATGTCCCCGGGGCAACAGGCGAGGGAAGTGGACAGGAAGGAGGACTGTGCAGACCCCACTACAACATCAACACAACTCAAGTGGCTGCGCGACCTAGAGAAAACCATCCCCAGGAAGAAAGGGAAAGCCACAAAGACGTCCGACAACCCGATCACGCTCACAGAAGGTGATCTATTGGGTATCATCAAAATGATTCAGGAAGTCACGAAGGGCGTGATCTAGGGATTACAGATGGAGTAGAACATTGTATTGGGGGCACTTAGTGCACAACTACAAGGTTTACAGACACAACAACCCCAAAGAGGAACAATGGCCCAGTATGTCACAACAGGAACCATTGAGGCCGAACAATCACTGCACGCTTGTATGGGTAACACCTTCATCTTGCCCAAAGGCACATTAGCAGCAGTAAGTGAGGATGATCGGGTTGTGATGAGTAGCATGAAAGGTGTTGGCTGCCCTGCCACACGAAATACTGTACTAGCTACAGGATGGGGTCATCGCCGAACTCTGCGCTTGGGAAGGCCGAGCGATCCAGGTCCTGAATGAGAAAAAAATCAACTTGGACCAGTTCAGCATCCAGAGGTATGCGTTGGTTGCGCAGACTCATGGATTTGAGTAGGCCTTAGAGGATGCATGTAGGAGCGTTCTAGAGTTGGTCGTGTCGGCAAAACTACCAGCAGCAGAGCGGGTCCATAGATTGGTGGCCGGAGTCCACGAGGCCTGGAAGGAAATGGAAAAGGTTCAGTTGGTGCTGAACCTGCAAATCGCTGAGTTGCGATTGAAGGCAACCCTCCACACCCCCAAAATTTAGAGAGTAGTGCGCCGATGCTATCCAGACGGGGTTGGAACAAATTGGCTAGGCGACATAGGGGTGCACCAGGATGTTGGAGCAAGCACTCACCATACACATATATAGGAAGTCTCGAACCTACAACGCCTAGAGAGAGGCGCATGAATTACAACAGATGTACAACAGTGTCCGGGGCACCGTACAGACGGTTGCACTTACTCAACGACTTTCCATACTACAACAGGCAAGGGCACTGAAGGACCGATTAGACGTTGCACACCAAAAGGAAGCCCTATTTAAAGCATTCATCCAACCATGGATCGATGAAGCATTCACAATCATAGCTACCATTGAAGGGAAGCTGGCATAGATGCAGGAAATGTACACGATTGGACAGGAATGTGACCCAGCACATGAAAATTCATGCAAATATCGCCGTACCAGCATAGTCACTTAGGATGAGTCACGATGATTATGTTGGGGGCCTGTTGGGCAGCGGATCCCCACATAATATGTTTTTGGGGCTTGAAGCCTGAATTTTGGTCAAGTGCGACATAAAGACCCCGCAAAATGTGGGGCATAGAGCGTGAGAGTATAGGGTTGTCTGCCCTAAAATAATGTAATTTAATGTATGGTATGTCGGCCTACCCATGGTTCTTGAACCATGGGATTATATAAATAGAGCAAGGCTCTAAGTGTAAAGTCAGTCTGGAGTCTTATATGTGTTTTGGATGTTGAGTTAGTTATGAGTTTGTAAGTCCGAGCCTTGGGTTGTAGTAGTAGAAAGAGGCTTTGAAGCTGAGTGCACAGAGGCCTGGTAGAGTCCGCAGCTATGTGTGCGGACCCCTGCAGCTGAGTGCACAGGGCGAAGTTGGGATTGTACTTGGACAGAAAATTAATAAAAGATAAGTTGATTATGAAATATTGTGTATCTACACTTTTGTTTTATTTATGCATCTTTTTACAATGTTATGATTGCGCGCACTGGTTATGAATGTTGAATGATTAATGAGAATATTGGGTTCACAAAATTAAGCTAAGATCTATAATAATAGCACAGTAAGGATAAAGGATCTAGACAACACCTCTTCGTGCTCTTTACAGAGCTGAACGGAAGCAGTCGCACAAGTTGCAAAGGACATACGGCTGCACAGAACAACGCAAGCACGTAGGTTCAGTCCGTGAACTTCCTAGACTTCATCAAGACATCCCTAGGGTGCACAAGCCTGGTTCCAGTACCCTCCCACACTACCTCGAGTGAGACCTCAGTCCGTGCACCACAGATTGTTGCCAAAAAGCCGGTAGTTTCGAGATTTGTTTGGCTAAATCACTTCTGAACCTGGGTTAGGCCCCAACAAGCCAACATGTGGACTCCAGATTTGGTGTGCAGATTGGAAGCATCGAAGGATAAGATCACGTGCACTGTTGATCACTAGCTCGATCGGATTGTAGGAGGATTCATTACTGAGTTCACGGTAGACACTTCAGTCAGCTATAGTGAGGTAGAGCGATGATTCCTCAAAGCACTGCAAGGTAAGTATGTAAAGTCTCTGAATACTTGGATTAAAATGCTATTGTGTGAAAAGAGGGTTATGCAATTACCTTGATGTTCAAAGCTATGCGAAGTGGAAAAACCTACAGAAACGAAGGAAGTAAGGGGCCAGAGAATAGCCCTTTGATTTCACCTCCGCGAGGGGATGAGGAAGAGCTCGCAAAGGTCTCTCCGTGAAGTGTGATCCACTTGACAAGGCAGAGGATTCCACGCATACCACTCCCACCCACACCACCACCAGCTTCACTGCCTTCACCTACATTTTCACCCGTACCACCTCCGCCACCACCGGGAGTCAATACGACAAGCACGATAAAGTTGCTTGTGTTCAAGGGAGTAGGAAATGAGGAACCAGACCAATTTTGGTTCATCATAAGAGCTGTATGGGAATCATAGGGAGTTATAGATGATAATATATAGAAAGCAATGTTGGTCAGTGCTCTGCAGGATCAGACGCTGACATGGTATATTAAGCACTCAAATGATAATCCAAATGCAGGAATCGTAGATATCCAAATTATGCTGAATAAGGAATTTAGCAGGCTGAAGTTAGAGGCATAGTCGATCATTGGATTCAAAGAAATCACAATGCTACTAGGTGAGACTCCTTGGGAGCTGGATCAGAGGTTGAGGTGCATGATTTGTGAAGATAATATGAACTTGACGGATGGACAACACTGCGAATGGTTTGTAGCGTTGCTAACGCCACATCTGAGGAGCGCATTCTCACAGCAGAAGTTAAGGAATCACGCAGAGGCCTTCGAGATTGCGATGAGGTTTCATGAGACCCCGATGTAGGATCCAACTTAGGATTTCAGCAAATCCACACACAGTTGAAAAACTTATGCCTTTAGATGCAGAGTTTGAAACAGGACAGAACAGCCTGATCGAAAATGCGCGAAGAGGTGTGGTGCGTAAAATGCAAGGGTTAGGTTCATGATAAGGACCACTGGCCTGTGTTCGTGAATTACCTCGCGAGAGGAGGACTGATGTTGTTAAGGCCGGAAGCACAATCGTTACCTAGTGCAGAGCCTGCTTTGTGGTGCACAATTTGTCAAATAGGAGGGAAACACGCTACGGACAACTGCCATTTGTTACAGAAGTATACACAAATTCGCAACAATTGTTTTGTAACTTTTGTAGATCAGTGGGACACGATGAGTGCACTTGTAGAAGCTATGAGATGATGATGGATAGAACTCCCACCTATAGAGTTCAGTCCGAATTGCAGCCCCTAGACCCGAATATAGGAGTGGCCTCAACAGGATTTCAGAGGTGCGGACGAGGCTGAGGTGGAGGAGGACCTGGAAGAGGTCGCAGATAGCTGATATGCTACAATTGCGGAGGGCCAGGAAATTATGCCTGTGATTGTATGAACCCAACATCTCCATCATGTATGTATTGTACCTTGTTTGATCATGAGATGGAAGATTGTCCCTCTCTGATAGCTAGGATACGCGACAAGGGAGCGCTGCTGCCTCCCACGACTCAGAACCTGCAGATGATGAGGTCTGAGTCATGCGAGGAAGATCCAAATGTGAACATTGTGCTCTGAAGTGGAATCGCGATGGGAGATGATAAAGTCAAACAACTCGAAGATAGTATTTAGGTTCACAAGGCTCCGATGAAAGAAGCCGAGTTTGATTTGGAGTGCACTAAGGAAACCTTTCTAGAAGCTAAGAAGAGCTTCGCTAATGCCTCCACTTCAAGAAGCAAAGATAGATAGAAGTTGGAAATGGACCCACCTATGCTTACGAATTTCCTGGAAACATGCATGAAGCTACTGCACAATAGTAAGGTTGTAAAGGGATTACAAGAACTCATTAACAGATGCGCTGGGACTGCGCTAGGAGAACCGCAAATAGTTCGAAAGATTGGAAAGCATACGATGAGGACGAGAAAAGAAATGAGATTAACTACGCAGATTGGAGAATATGAGATGGACCAAGTAATTCTAGATTTAGGATTGGACATGAATGTTCTGCTGAAGCAAACATGGGAGTGCATGGGGAGGCCTACGTTGCAATGGTCTCCTATTCAACTGCGAATGGAGAACCAGCATAAGATAATACCTATGGGGAGATTGCAGGGAGTCGCTGTGGATATTGAGGGAGCGAGCGCGCTAGCAGACTTTGAAGTAATACAGATTGTTGATGACAACAATCCCTACCCGCTGCTCTTAGGAATTGATTAGTCCACTAACATGAACTAGGTGATTAATCTAAAGAAGTGCAAGATGATTTTTGAAAAGAAGTCTCTACATGTAGTTATACCCTTGGACTCTGCTGGAGGATTATGCTATACAGATCCAGTGCATGACTATGAGAGTGACAATGATTTGGACTACATCTATATAATAATCACGTGAGAGCAAGATTGGGTAAATCCCATCACGGACGGGCAGATCTCATGGGAGAGAAAAAGGTCTTGTACGTCGGTTTTTGATGAGGAGATAGAGCGATGGTAGAACTGGTTAGATGAGGTAACCACGCTGAATTTTAATATGATGACAAGGTTGTTGCACTGCGTATCGACAGAAATAAGGGACCTGCCTACTTATGATGGGTTAACTGAGGTAGATACCTTCTTGGATAGATTTGAAAGAGAAGTGCCAAAAATGCAATGCTTCTAGGCCTTGAATTTGGTATTGTGCGCTACACCTGCGAGGTGGTGGGGTACACACAAAGGCAGATTTGAACACTGGCACACATGTAGGAGGATGATGCAGAAATGATTTGGGAAGCCTAAAGTGTGATTGTTTGATAAATACAATCGACGGGATGATCCGAGCACGCACCTATCTAGGCGGGTACAGGCATATGGAAAACAACGTATGTGGATGCAGATGAACTTCGTGTTGGGAGATATGGTCAATAAGCGCATGCTAGGGGGGAAAATGTGTAAATGGCTCCTCAAGTTGGAACAACAGAGTGTGGACAAAACAATCACACAAAAGGCTATTCATGCGGAAGAATTTAACAAGGTGTGCGAAGCACTGAACAAGGTATGTAGTGCGTAGCGAAGTGATTCGGACCTACGCATACCAGCGATTTTATGGGCTTACAAGACAACGTGCAAGAAACTGACGGGACAGATGCCTTCTAGGCTGGCCTATGGAGCGAACATCGTAATGCCGATTGAGTATATCATGCCTAGTCCGCGCATAGTAGCGCCCATGGATATGACGGATCATGGAGCCTTGGAAGAAGGGATCACGTAGTTGGAAGAGCTCAAAGAAGAATGCTTGGGACTTGATGAAGGGATCTAGTTGGGTGATCTTGGGCGCCAAGAACTCATGAATGAAAGAGATCCGTTGAGGGAGAAAAGCGCTCTGGCGGAAACAGAAGTCTAGCAGCTCGAGGAAGAAATAAAGAGGGACTTTCTTGAAAAAAAACCATGGTGGTAGAATAGGACGAGTGTGATTACGTTGACAAACTTGGGGACTACCGCTGAGAATTTATCAGTTTAATGCATTGGATGGGACCATATGTTATTAAGGAAATCACATGTGGTGGTGCAGTGTAGTTGATGAAGTTAAATGACGAACTATTTCCAGGAAATCTAAGTGTTAGTCGGCTGGAGCCACATACAGGTGGTTCAGCCACCTGACTAGTCGCGAGAAGCAAAGTCTTAGCGCTCCAGACATTTGAAAGGAGGTGCGGAACTATAAACTACTATGCCAGGGGGCTGCACGATGTCAGGACTGCGCGTAGGAGTGAAGTTTCACAGGGTTCGTGACAACGCAAGGGTAGCTGTGTTGCTCCAAGGGGAAGTGACTGTTGCAGTCACTATTCGCGATGTGATGCTTGGTTTGAAACCAAATGGAGCGGGTGGTAGGCATTTAAGGAAACATTTATGGGCTAGATTTGGGAAAATCTGCCACCAAGGGAGCATTAATGGACCGGATTTGGGGGGAACGATCGAATTGGAATTCAGAAGGCGCTATAAATTGCAAAGGGCTACTGAGAAAACAACACTTGGCCATTTGAAAATTGAGCTATTTCGCACCCAGAGATTTATGAAACCAGATCTGTTTGATCTTTTGAAGTCGAACACATTATTTGAGCACTTACTTGAACCATTGAGAGATTTGTGGAACAACGATATGACCACGCCAGAGGAAGCCATGGATATCAGAGAGATGACCGCTGAAGAGGCCATGTAGGCCATGACGATAGGAGATGCCCCGGAAAGCTTCAGGTTAGTCGCGAAAATCTCTTAATCACCTTGCATGCCGAGACCTAAGAAGGATAAGCAACCTATGCTCCTGGTGCGCGTGTCCCCTTGAAACCTGTTGAGAACTAAATTGACCATGGAAGAAAAGGGGAAAGCAGTTAATGTGGAAACTGATGATGAGGAGGAAGACCTTGAGGAAATCCTAGTCGAAGAGGAGGAGGATGCAGCAATGGAGAAAGAAACTGAGGGCACGAACCTTCTAACCAAACTACTTGTGTATGTTCCTTCCTGCAAGGGGAAGGCAAAGGTGCCCAAGGACCTATATGTGAGCAAGAGCTCTCTATATACTCCACTGCTACTCGATGATATCATTTTTGAAGGAGTGCACTTAGGATAGGTGCCGAGTCTAAAGTTTGAAGACTGGGATTTCGCAGACCACAAGAAATTCCCACACTTGGCAACCGTGCAGCTCATGCAACCAAAGAAAAAACACCACAAAAAGAGTCATAGAGATGGAGCCACACAAATGGTTGTGCGGAGAAGAGAAAGCAAGGTTGTTAAACCTTCTATGTGTGTCACATTACCATCGCGTCCCAATAAGTATCTTTGTGATTAGGCAGCTGCTCTGCCTAGTGCATGATGGGTTCTTATGGCTGGAGGAGCCCATCCCCATCATGGACCACCTAATTCATAGAATTACTTGACTCCCTTACAAGGGGGAGGACCCAGTGATATTTCAGAGGGTAAGAGCAATGATTTGGCCATCGCGGAGGCCATGAAGAAAAAATTCATGCTAGAGAAGAAGAAGAGAGGGTACACGATCTCTAGTATCAACAATAATATAGTCAGAGTTGCGACCCAGATACTCGCTGGCAAGGTTATGCGCGGGTGAGGTGCCCGTGCTGGTGATAGCACTTGCCGCGTAATGCACAAAGGGGGTCCAATTTAACTAGTCGGAGTACTTGTACTAGGAGTTTGTAGTGTCCTATCTAGGGTGCTAGACTAGGCTATATTTATTATCGACCAGGGTGCGTAGACTTAGAGGCATGCGTCTAAAGTATATAGACATAAAGGATTATTAGCTAAGTCTAATCTACCTAGTTACAAAACTGTCATTCAATTCATTTATCAAACTAAAACGATGTGTATCACTGTAAACCAAGATTCAATTCATTTATCAAACTAAAATGCTGTGTATCACTGTAAACCAAGGTTTTAATCCTCTTACAGAGACACCATGCATAAAAACCCTGTTCAGCAATTACTCAACATTCATTAACATTCATACAAGATAAAAATATATGGAAATCGTAAGCATAAGAGTTCATGACATTGCTTTACAAGACAACAAGGGATCGAATCCCTTACGGGATACAATTCACGATCTCAGTGATGATCTATTCAAGCATGATCATAAACATAAATCATACACATATCATAAACATAAACCAATTCTAATCACTGCGCATATTTAATACCCTAAGTTGCAAATGAAAGAAAACAACAGTATACCATGTTACACAGGGCCCGTCCGCGTTCCAGAGGTATACTGGACTGTGATCCAACGATTACCAAATCAACGCAAGAAGATCATGACTGCAACTATGTCCTTGATATTAAATTCAAAACTCTGTTTTTCAAAACAAAACAACGATGATAATAAAACAACTGACTCAGAACTGTGTTTACATACGGTCTTACAACCCTTACATTTCGAAAACGAATGTACATTCTTGATGTGGCTGTTGCCGCTTTTACCATGTTGTGATTTTTGAAAATGTTTCTATCCTAAACTGATTTCAAAAAGGAAACAAAACTAAATCAATTTAGAATGCGTGCTGTTGCCGCCTTTGTCGCCAACATGCCATAGTTTGACCTTCGTTGGCCACGCATGTAGGAGGGTCGATTCTGCTGTGGGATAGGTATTCGTCCATGCTTGGACATTCTTCTTTTCATCCCTACCCTTCACTCTAGCCTAGTGTTTGGTCAATTTAGTGATGTCTAAATTGCAACTTTTAAATGTCAACCCGGGGCTCGTAAGTTGATGAAGTGAGGTGTACTGTATGTACTTAGGCAACTATTTCTTAAGCTTTTGTCGTTTTTAACTTTTCAGGTTTGTTTTCAAGTATATCTCTCCTAAGATGTAATGGAAATGAAATAAAGTGAGTGAAGTGTGTGAGATTGTGATGTGATTTTTACAACTTAAAAGTACTCTACAAGAAAGCTTGAAATGAAATCAATGCTTAATGGAAAGTAAAGGCATCAAATAAAAGACTAATGACATTGGCCCAGTGCCTCTGCTACTGCAAGGAAATGAAAATGAAATCTATGTCAAACAACAACTAAACAATGTGAGATTAAAGTAAATCTACCTAAAAGAAAGACTAGTCACAAATACTTTAACTTTTTCTTAACCTCTTGCCTTTTAACTGAATATATCATGTGATAAACAATTAAAAACAAGTCAAGCAATTGTGAGTTTTTGAATAACTAAATCAAGCTGCGCTAAGTGATGTTTTGGTCCTCAATAAAGATATTAAGTTATGAAGAAGAGACCATCAATAGATAAACAACTTGATGTCTACAAACAGAAAGCAAATATGCAGATTGACTAAGTGATAATGAAGAAATACAGGCTGCAAAACAAAGAAGGTCAGCAACATAGACAAGATGATCACAAGTGTCACTAGTTATGAAAAAGAAAAGCAATAAACTGTCCCGGGCACGCCTAAGAAACCTGCATAACGCACTGATCAGTCATGAAAAAGTACAGAAATATAAACAAGCAGAAATTGAAATGTATGTACAGCTATTAAAACACAGCAATTAAAGGCATTATATACATGAAATAAGAAAAGGAAGTGCGAGAAATTAAAAATACTGTACAGGCCTTTAGTAAACAGGGGCCCTCTGCCTACTCCAGCCGTTTCAAAGATCAATCACACGCGTAAATGGGATAACAGTCTTCTCATATATTATGCATGAAATAGAAAATACAGTGGGAGTTCAAAAGTACAACACAACAGCTAACAACTAACTTGTCCAACGTTCAAAGACGCTTTATTTATAACTGCAGAAGGCGAACTAACTTAACAGAATCTAAGTAATTCAAACAGATATGAAAAACACGTAGTCTTGCTACGTCCTCGGATCTAGGCAACGGTCATTGTGGGCATTCAATCCGCTGTTGGATTTATGTCTCCCACCATCTTCACGACTGAGGACGATGCCACCTGTTCTTCACGTGCTCTAAAACAGAACACACAGAGCCGTGCCACCGCCAATGACCTCTTTTTGACCGAAGTTGCCTCCTCGTTGACCACGGGCTTTGATGACTGGTTTGGATGATCTGGAGGGACACACACCATGTCCTTGGTTCCACGAACTTTCCCATGTGGCTCTTCTTCCC
>APFE030457792.1:247892-307408 GCA_000404065.3 Pinus taeda
TGACAAATAACAACTAAGCAATGTGAAACTAAAGTAAATCTACTTAAAGGAAAGACTAGTCACAAATACTTTAACTTCTTCTTAACCTCTTGCCTTTTAACTAAATATATCATGTGATAAACAATTAAAAACAAGTCAAGCAATTGTGAGTTTTTGAACAACTAAACCAAGTTGTGCTTAAGTGATATTTTGGTCCTCAATAAAGATATTAAATTATGAAGAAGGAACCATCAATAGATAAACAACTTGATGTCTAAAAACAGAAAGAAAATATGCAAATTAACTAAGTGATAATGAAGAAATAAAGGCTGCAAAACAAAGAAGGTCAGCAACATAGACAAGATGATCACAAGTGTCACTAGTTATGAAAAAGAAAAGCATGAAATTGTCCCGGGCACGCCTAAGAAACCTGCATAACACACTGATCAGTCATGAAAAAGAGAAGAAATGTAAACAAGCAGAATTTGAAATGTATGTACAGCTATCAAAGAATGGCAATCAAAGGAATTATATACATGAAATGAGAAAACGAAATGCAGGAAATTAAAAATATTGTACAGGCCTTTAGTAAACAGGGGCCCTCTACCTACTCTAGTCGTTTCAAAGATCAATTACACGCGTAAATGGAATAACAGTCTTCTCATATATTATGCATGAAATAGAAAATATAGTGGGAGTTCAAAAGTACATAACAACAGCTAACAACTCCCTTGTCCAGCGTTCAAAGACGCTTTATTTATAACTGAAGAAGGTGAACTAACTTAACGAAATCTAAGTAATTCAAACAGCTATGTAAAAACACGTAGTCTTGCTACGTCCTCGGATTTAGGCAACGGTCATTGTGGGAATTCAATCTACTGTTGGATTTATGTCTCCCACCATCTTCACGACTGAGGACGATGCCACCTGTTCTTCACGTGCTCTAAAACAGAACACGCAGAGCCGTGCCACCGCCAATGACCTCTGTTTGACCGAAGTTGCCTCCTCGTTGACCACAGGCTTTGATGACTGGTTTGGATGATCTGAAGGGACACACACCATGTCCTTGGTTCCACGAACTTGCCCATGTAGCTCTTCTTCTCGGAGGACACCTGGAACATAGCATTTAATAAAACAGCTGCGGAATCCGGGGTTGGCTGCGGAAACTGGGATCAGCTGCGGAAAAGCCTGTGTGAGCTATGGAAACGCAGCACCTTGAACCAAAATTCTAAACCAAACACAGTCATTAGCATAATTAGAAAACCATGTAAAAAGTCCTAAAATACAACGATTTGATCAAATTGATGGAGGGAATGAGTGGAAAAATAGGGAAATGAATAGGAAAAAGAGACTGGGAGGATGTGTTAAGAAGTGTAGGTTTGAGGCTCAACAGCTTCTTCCTACACCCTATTCATGACTGCTTTTGTAGGGAATCTACTCAAAATGTACGCTGCACAGTGTACAGCTTCAGCCCAATAATCATTTAGCAAATGCTTTTCCTTTAACATACTCCTCACCATATCCATGATTGTCCTATTCTTCCTTTTGGAAACTCCATTTTTCCGCGGAGTGTACCTAGTTGTAAACTGCTTATGAATTCCATTTTTTCTACAAAAACGTAGAAATTCTTTGGAGATATACTCACCTCCTCTATCAGTTCTTAGAACTTTTATATGCAACCCACTTTGGTTTTCTACAAATGCATTGAAATTGCAAAATCTTTCAAACACTTCACTTTTGTTCTTTAGGAAATAAACCCAAGTTTTTCTTGTAAAATCATCAATAAATGTTAGCATATAGTGGTTGCTTGCAAGTGATGGAGTTTGCATCGGTCCACATAAATCTGAGTGGACAATCTCTAAGAGTGTTTTTGCCCTTATGCTTTTCCCAGATGGAAAACTTTCTCTGTGTCGTTTCCCCGAGATGCAACCTTCACAAAGGCTGTCTGGTTTTTCTATCAATGGTAATCCTCTTACCATTCCTTTTCTATCCAACAAGTTAAGACCTCCAAAGTTGAGATGTCCAAATCTCAAGTGCCACAACCATTTTTCATCTTTTGGTTCGCTTTGGAAAGCCTCTTGTGTCACTACTGCTATTTCTTCTCCATTTTTTAAGTCTGCTTTCATCCTGAGAGGGAACATCCTATTCCTTTTCATCTTCACTTTAGCAATACATTGTTTGCTAGGTGTTTTATCCATGATGGTGCATACATCATTCACAAAGAAAAAATTGAACCATTTTTGAATAAGCTATCCAATACTTATGAGGTTACATTTCATTCCAGGAACATAATAAACATCTGCTATGGTTTTGTTTTCACCTTTCCTTGTTAAGACATTTACTTCTCCTTTTCCAATAATAGAAACTTTCTTATCAGTCCCTAGTGTGACTTGTGACTTTACACTCTGATCTAACGTAGAAAATAGGGCTATGTTTCCTGTCATATGGTTACTGCAACCAGAGTCTAGAAACCATACATCTTCACTCTTTGCTTCATCCATATTACAGGCTAAAAACAAATTATCTTGGTTGCTATTTTCTCTAGTGAAATTTACACTAGTTCTATTACTCATATCTTGTTGCTTCTTCCTACATTCATTTGCATAATGCCCATATTTTTTACAATAGTGACATTGGACATTGGATTTATCATACCTTTGTCCTTGAGCATGATGTTGTCCACTTTGTTGGCTGCTGCCTTGCCCTTGGTTCTGATTTGGATTGTTGCCTCTTCCTTGAGCATTTGCTGGACTGTTTCTTCCACCTCTGTTTTGGCTTCTGCCTCTTCCTCTCTTTTTTCCTCTGCCTTGACCTCTTCCTCTCCCAAAGAACATATGGGTCTTAAAGGCATGCTCTAGAGACGAGTTTTCATTTCTACTCAATCTCTGCTCATGTGTCATCAGTGATGCATGTAGTTCATCAACTGAGAAGTTTGTGAGATCCTTTGTCTCTTCTATGGTGGTGACAATCACATCGAACCTTGAGGGTAGGATCCTCAATAGTTTCTCCAAAATCCTCCTTTCTTCAAGAATATCTCCATGAGACCTTATCTGTGTGACCAGACCAATCACATGTGTGAAGAATGAGTCAATATTATCTGACTCCTTCATGCAGAGATTCTCAAAATCTCTCCTCAGTAACTGTAGTTTTGCTGTCTTCACTTTCTCCATGCCTTGATAGGCTATCTTGAGAGTTTTCCATGCTTCTTTGGATCTCCTGACTGCTGCTATCCTTGGAAACACACTCTCATGGATTGCTTGATACAAGAAGTAGAGGGATTTAGAATCCTTCTTCTTATATCTCTTCAATAGTTCTTTCTCTGCCTGAGTTAAATTATTAAACTCATCTTCATATGCTGGTTCTTCAAAACCATCCTCAACAAATTCCCATAAGTCTTGGGAAGCAAGCAAAGATCTCATAGTTATTGCCCAATAGTCATAGTTTTTCCCATTAAATTGTGGGAGTTGGGTATTACAAATACCCATGCTAGTTTTGTTTCCAACCATTCTTGCACTCTTAACTATGCTACAAAATACTTGACTGTGTATTTAAAATAATTGACTGTCCTCAACAGTAACACAAAAAACTAACTTGAGAAATACCTTGGATTCTTTCTTAACTGAGTCTTCACTCTGCTGAAGAAGCTGCTACAGCAAGAAATCCTTCCTTCAGCTTCTTTGACACCTTCAAAGAGCCTGGACAAGCTCTGATACCATGTTGGAAATTTATCATAATTCGAGAACAAAAACGAACAAAGAATAATGCTCTGTTTCTTAACACAGAGAAACTAAAATTGTTTTTGGGATGACAGAGTTTTACACACAGGAAAAAAAGAAGAAGCTTGTATTCATTAACAAAAAACAACTGTTACAAAAATCGCTTCCTCTAACAAAGGGATCCCCACAAGAACACTTCAGATGCCTTAAGTTCTTCACTCTGTCTCTGCACTGTTGTGCATTACAAGAAACACTCTGTCTTTGCACTGCTGTATGTAATGTTTTTCACTTCTTGCTTATGCGCTGCTGCATCTTACATTACATTTGAACAAAAAAGACATAACATTACATTTTACTTGTGCCGTTAAAAAAAACTACTACCGTGAATTAAAAACAATAAAAAATAAATTCTTCACCTACATTTACCAACCACAGTAAATTTTCATTAATTACTTCACTAATAAACGGTGGCTCGTTGATAAGGTATGCAACCAATTAGTCATACGTTTGCCACCAATATCTTCTGAGAATCAAGATTGTACAGTCTAGTCAAATGAGGTCTGTACGAATTCTTGAGGAGTAACTTGTTTCCTCCCTGCGACATTCCTTCCATTCCAAGCATGGAGATTAGCTCTTTTCTAGTATTAGCAAAGTTGTCGATCTATGCATCCATTGAAAGCCTGCCAATCCAATCGGACAATTGTCAGAAAAATCGCACGACATATTTTACCGAACTTTACGCACCGGGGAAAGTTGTATTTGCAAAACCGTTGAGAACACGTGTCGGCTGATGAATGTGATCGCTGCCCTCGGAGAATTACCATCATTCCGTAAAAGCGATGCATGGAACCCCATGATGGTTTTCTGGGAAAAATAAATTGTCTGCAGTTGATGTTTAACAAGTGGATTCCGGCAAGAACTACAGTTGAAAGTAATATTTCAACAAGACTGTTTTCGGTAGATATATCGATGATGGTTATTATGAATATGCCTCGTTTCCTCTACAGTTTCGACTAATAAAAGAAGGCTCCAGATTTTAAAGCCATAGAAAGGAATTTGCAATTATATAATGGTTATGTAACAGTTGACATGTCCTTATGATTTAAATAATTTATTTCAAATACACATTTCCACAATATTTAAGAATCTAAAAACAAAAAGGGGATTTAAACAAGCTAGCCTCACTTTGTTTCTCAAATTTAGAAATGTTCAAGTTTCAATCGAATACGATACGCTCCAAATAAAAGTTTTAAATAGTATGATAGTTATGATTATTATGTTGACTGATTGCAAACTTTTAGGTGATAATTTGTACGTTAGGTATTGTGGAAGGGAAAGTGATTTTAGCCACAAACTCTAGTACTTTTTCAAAAAAATTCGGTGGTTCAGGTGCTTTTAAATAGTATGACAATTATGACTATTACTTTGAGTGATTGCCTACATTTCAGTGATAATTGGTACATGAGGTATCATGCGAAAGATAAGTTAATTGGGCAATAAAATCCAGTCATTTCCCCAAATTTGCGGTTCCCTTCGACCAATACCTGTAGTAAAATATCACATTTATTCATTCTATTACAACTCAATATTAAATCTTTGAAAAAATAAAAGAAACCAAACAAAACTAAAATCAATTTTCAGAAAATAACAAATCAAATCTAACAATATAGAAAATTAAATTAAAGAGTCATATTTTTCCATCGTTAGTCCTGTGATTTCTTTCTCAAAGTACGTGATATTCATCTGAACATGTTCAGTCAAAGAGAATATATTGTTGTTCTATCACGACTATATTTCATTCATGACCAGTCAAAGTGATTTTCCACCACAAAGTAAATCTTTCACATATTTTAGTACTTTACACATCGAGTCAGAGTGAAGAGGTTCATTCTGTATTGGTCTTAGCACCAAAGTAAAGTAATGTAAAAGTTGTAGTTTATGGAGGTTAGAAAACAAGAAAGAAAAGTAAAGTAATGTAAAAGTTGTACTTTATGGAAGCTACAAAACAAGAAAGAAATGAAATTGATAGGAAACTGAATACAACCACATAAGTAATAACTCAAGATTTACGTGGTAAAACCCTGACAGAGTGTCAAGGAAACATCCACCTAGACAAGGGTTTGAATCTCTATTCAAACAATAAAATGATTCTCCTTACAATAGTTCGGGCATTCATCAGTTTTATATGAGTCTGCTCAGTTACATAACTGATGTTTGGATATAAAACTAACTTGTTAATAACTAATACACTTTTACCCAAATTTACATAATTAGTTGTCAATTTCCAACAAACTCCACCTTGGCAACAATTTTCCTAATTCCTTGCCCATGCCCATTCATCATCTTTTCTGCAAGACAAGAGAAGCTAAACACCATCGCAGCTTCTCTACTGTAACTGGCTTTGTTGGTTGGATAAATAGATCTTGTCGACAAGGCTGATCTCTCTAGTATCAGAAGATAGTCTAGCAACAAACAGACAAACAAACCTATCTTTCTCTAGACATATGTGATGTATAGGTAAATACTACAAAGGTGTTAAGGTCCTACCTTAGATCCAATGCTTGTTCGTAGTAGTCATCCTTCAATTATTCAAAAGAGTTACCCTTCAATCGTTCAAAAGAGTTACCTTTGAGGACTTGCAATCACAAACAAGCAAACATTAAATAGCACCTGCATAGCAAATATCATAAATCATGTCTATTATGGTGATCAAGGAATCCATAAAATAAACTATGAATCAACAGCTTATTGAGAAAAACGAATTTATTTGTATTAACTTTGAAGTAGAAGAACCTTACAAACTTTTCAGCCTTGATGTTGAACAAGCTCTTCCTAGGGTCCGAAACAAGAATTTCCTTTACTTTGACAAGCCTTGCACTCTTCCAAATGAGATCTTAGAGGTATGTAATATTTCCTCATAAAAACTCAACTAAAGAAGACTAAGTTCCAACAACATTTTCCCTCAAAAAATACTAAGCTTCTCACTCCCTATTAACCAGCCCAGTGCTTCTTTTTATAGTGCAGAGGAGGAGATTACAGGTCCACCTATGAAGGGATATAATCCTCCTTCAAAGGGATAATCTCCTCACATTAAGGGGTTAGCTCCTTAAGGTATGGGATACATGAACCTTAAGAGAGTGAACTTGCCACATCAAGATTCCTTCTAGAAGCTTCTAGAAATGACTGAAAGTGGGTTTTTCAGAATATACTCGCACCTTTTTTGCTTTTACAGGGGTCCGCACCTTTAACACAAATAAAGAGCGGTTAGGTGCACAGGAGACATGACCATCAGGTGCGGGACCGCAGGTAATACAAAGAGAAAGTGCGGAACCATAGTTTTAAAGAATTTGAGGACTTTTCTCTTACTTTCAAGGCTTAACATGAGGAACTGATGCTTCAGACTTGCAGAGGCGGAAAGTATGAGTGGTAATGAACTCACAGAGATAGCAGAATGTCAAGGTGACAATTTTTAGTGCAACAGATTACCCCCTAAAGTGCGAAGTCCGTAATAGATGAAGATAGAGCCTATCATTTATGAAGAGTGAAGTACTTTATCATCTCAAGGATCATCATGTGGACACCCCAATCGAAACTTCTAAAAACATTCAATGCAAAATATATATGTAGACATATCATCGCTGAGGTAGGCATTCCCATACTCAGATCAAAACTGACTAGAAAACTGATTAAACTGTTCTGATACACGAATGGTTTTGTAATACATCAAGAGTATGGACATGTGTAGACACAGTATGGACACAACCATTTATTTATGAATAGTCCACTATATAATGAATAACAAAATTCCTCATAGCCTGGATGGTAGAAACTAGAACTGGGGTCTTGATTTTCGCTTCACGAACTAGTACGATTCTATCCATGTGAATGAATGTGTCAAAGTCGAACATCGTAGAAACCACTTGATTACCAGTCAATGATGTGAATTGTTAACAAGTCTGAGAAAAACCACCATTAATGTTAATTTCTCTCAAAGTACCAAGTACAATCCATGAAATGTGAATAAATGAGCTAAATTCGAACATATCATAGAGTCATTCGATCGAAGGTCAATGATGCAACCTATCATCGAAGGTGAGAAAATTGCCATTAGGGCATGCAGATCTCAAGGTACTGATGATTTCTATATCAACTCCCTAGATAATGAGCTAAAGTCGATTGAAAGTGATCCGTCATAGACAAGGCGACAACACGAAATCATAGATCAAGTTTTGAAGAAATATATTGGCAAGGACTAACTCAGGGATGGTCAAAAGGGATGACAACTATCTTGCAAATGAATGGTTTGTTTGAACTGATCTCCTGAATACATAACGACACTACAGATGGCTTGGTGACAATTGACCCAAAGCTAATACCCAGAAACCAGCTGAAGACTTTCAATTTGGTTTGATTAACTGTAAGGCAAAGGATTTTACCAACCCAGGTGAACAAAAAGTGTCCCATTCAAGAGTGGTTGATGGCTTTTTACAAAACAAAGTGTAACAAATAGGTTCATTTTTCTCTCTTTTCCCGCACCATTTCTGGCAAGTACCTCTTTATTTTTTACAAGCTTGAGGAGGATAACATTTGCTTGTTTATAAGCTCATCCTTCGAATGAGTCCAACTTAGTTTAAAATTCGAACCCTAAGAAGGAGTGGTTCGTTCTTGTTTTAAAATTGAACAAGTCCTTTATTGTTAAATTTTAACGAGTTCAGTATAGGAAAAACTTGGTGTTTTTCAATTTTAGGGAGTTAGAAGAAAAACTTAAGAAAACTCCATGGGGGTATTTTTTCATAAAAAATCACTCAGGTCTAAAACAATACAAAATAATACAGGAGGGATGACATTTCCAATACTTTAACGAGCTGGAAAAGACAATCGCTCAACAATCTTTTCATATTTAACGAGTCTGGAAAGGGTTTAAAGAGGACTCTCTTGACCGTAATTAGTCAATGTATACCCTTTCCATAAATAGTCCATTTCAGTCCATAAAAGGGGTAAACATATACTGAAGGGATGATTATTCATTTATTTTAACGAGTTCGAACAATCAAGTGCTCGTCGATCTTTTCAATTTTCGAGAGTCTGAAAAGGGCTTAAAGAGGACTCCAATGTTTTGGTTTTTCATAAATTTGTGTCCCCCGAACCTGAAAAATTATAAAATAATAATCGAGAGAACCGCTTGACCATTATGATTGAGTACTTTTCACAATTAGTGGCCTCGATCCGAAAAAGTAGAAAAGTTATCGAAAATACGTCGTTTTGTAACTAGTATCAAACTTGAAATGACAAAATTCCGGTGATCTTTTCATGTTTATACGATTAGAAAAGAGCTAAAAGTGGACCACCCTTTTATTCTCTTTAACGAGTTGAAAGAGAAAAACCCGATAATCTTTTCATATTTTACGAGTCAAAAAAGAGCTTAAAGAAGACTCGTCCTAGACAAATGAGTGGTATAATGGGTAGCAACTGGTTCCGGCAATGGTGGAATTGCTCAAAACATGTAATAGTTAAGAGGTTGGCTAATAAAACCACTCATCACTGTTGTCCCTCAGGAAAGGAAAAACAACGAAGTGAAAGCATATGATCGGCCAAAGAGATGGTTGCAATGGAATGAAACAACCAAGGCTCATTTAGCAGAATTCAACGGATAAAAATGGTGATCACGAGATGTAAATTAGGTATGGGTTCATTTTTACACAAGCTTGAACCATGGAGAAATCTCCTTGGATTCGGTTTCATGTTTAGACAAGCTTGAAACAAAAAACTAAGCTTGTTATAAGTTCGCATGCCCCTCGCATAATGACTCAAATGGAGGTACATGCCACCCAAGCTTCATTGCATTCAACGAGGTGGATGGAATGAAAGTTCACTTTCGAGATCTTGGAAAGACTCGACTTGGATTTTACGAGATCTTAATCAAAGACTCAGTTAGGAAAAGGAGTTGTTTCATTTTTTAATGAGGCTGACACAGGAAAAGAACTATCCTCAAGACTCCTTGTTTCATTTTTTAACGATCTTGATGCAAGACAAGGAACTATGATCAAGACACCCAGTTTCATTTTTTAACGAGGTTGACACAGGAAAAAACTATCCTCGAGACACCTGGTTTCATTTTTTAATGCGGTTGAGATAGGAACAAACTATCCTCAACACACACAATTTCATTTTTTTAATGAGGTTGACACAGGAACAAACTATCCTCAAGCTTGATCAGGAATCAGAAAACAACTATACAACCCGATATGCAATTGCGAAGGGACCCAAAGGCATCGTGCCATCAAATGAATCCACCTCAAAATCATAAGGTATGATTCGAGGAACATCAAAAGTAACAGTATTCGATGAAATCGTATGAATATTTGCAATAGTAGACAATACATTGGGAGGAGGGAAGGAAAAAGTTCCCAGTAAAATAGAATCTTTAATCAAACCTACGCCAATATCTTTGTTAGGGATAGTCATTTTACCAATGTGCCAAACACTATTTGTAGAGGCTGGGTTGGATGAAAAATAAGTCAGATGGTCTATCATAACAATCTTTCCATTATGAAGAAACTTGATAAGCTTAAAGACCGAGAAACAATAGCAGTCATAGCATAAGACCAACTGTGACCCAAGAGAAGGTTGTAATCTAGAGGGGCATCAACCACTTCCACATCTAAATTTATAGTTTTGCCTTCGACCCCTATAGCTAAATCCTGCAAAATACCAAAAGGATGGAAACCTCGGCCATCAAAAGCCTTTAGAATTATCAGAGACTGATTGAGTGTGGGAGAACCAAGTGATCTCCAACACTGGATCGACATAATACACATAGAAGCCCCTTCATCAATCACAGTCCAAAGGCAAGGTATGTTTTTGACTAAAACTAGAATCTAGAAAGCCATTTGAAGAGGTAGGCAGGGTGTACTATTCTCTAAATCAAAGATTATTAGTTTCAAATCTTGAATATTAATATCTCCTATAACAGACAATAGTAATTTATGTTGTGCTAAGTGCGATTGCAGCACTTCCAAAGCCAACATTGCTAAAGGTGAAATAGCTAATTCTTCAACAATGTTATAATTCTGAGCATCTCTCGCACGTGGATTGAAAGGTGATTTCTAAAGTACACCTTTAGCAAGTGGTTTGATTACTAAGTCAGGGTTGGGTTTCTCGATCTATAGTGGACCAGAACCAGGAGGAGGTGTAGCTGATGTGTTTGAATTAGAATATTCTACTTCTTTACCATTAACAAGATTTTTAGTACCATAATATTGCGTTTGTGTTGCAATCCCGACATGAGACGTCATCATAATGGGTTCTTCTGAGGCATTCGAGGAAGAACTAATCATCTTACTATATTGAGTGGGAAAAGGATCCTTCAAGGCATTAAATATTAATTAATCACATGCAAATAAATAAAATTTCAATAAAAACACCTAAAGTCTCTAAAAAAACAAACAGTTGAATCACATGCCTAAAAACTCTAAGAGTTCAGACCATGCACAAACAATGACTTCTCATACTAAAAACATTAGTTGGTGATGAAATACAACTTAGTAGAAGTTTAATATAGAAAGGGCGGTAGGAACAGTTACCCCAACAACCTTCTTAACGAAACAGACTGGCACAAGTTTCTTCACAAAACCATCTCAAGTGAAGAGAAACCCCAAGAGTGTCCAAGTGAGTCTAGTCAATGTTTGCTCCAAGCACAGTGCCATCTTTCCTTCACCGTCATCTTATGAAATAATCTTAAGTTTATGGACACTAAGGTTACCGACAGCAACAAATACAACTGGGGGAACAGTCTATGATCCAATCTACACACAAGGGCAGAATAGCAAATCTCAATCCCCTTGAAGGCTCCTCGACATGGTCAATCCAAGTTTACCAACAAGTGACGCTAAGCTCCTCGACAATGGTTAATCCAAGGTTTACCATTTATAATACGTGCGAATCTTCTATCTTTCCCAATGAAAGAGAATTGATTGTCTCAAAGGTTCAGACATGATCTCGTGGTTGACTCCTTTAAGAGAAACTTCCCAGAATGTATCAATTACAATTGGATTTATTTCCTATTGTAAGATGTATCTGCTTGTTTGTTTTAACTATCTTGGAGAGTTAATTACTCCCTACTCCAAGATACTAGCCTAAGTTATATTGGTGATAAGAGCCCTAGAAATAGAAAAGATTACTAGATCAATTTTAATTGAGAGTTGCTTTTATGGGTTGTTCTTTAACTCAATAAGTACGGAAATGAAACTTTTATGGTGTGAAGACTCGATTACAAAAACACTAAAAAATGCACCTAAAATGATAAGCAATTCATTTTTCTTTCAATGAAATTCTAGTTAAAAGAAAGAATTCGAGAATGCAATTCTTTAAGAAGCAATTCTTTCTTTCAACATGGAAATGGAAAGAAAAATATTCTTGTTTTTTTCAATAATAATTCAAAATGAGACTAATAATTAATGCTCACAATAAATCCCTTTCCCTTCAAGACTCGAAACTAGAAAAAACAATTTGCTTCAAAAGATATCTACAAGTTCTAGAAAAACACTCAAAACTACAAAAATTAATTTTGGGATCTAAAAACTTTAAAAATCTAATTAAATAAAAGTTTCAATTCTTTTTCAGGACATTTTGCTTAGTTGTTCAATAAACTAAGGATTCCTTTGGTAAGAATAACAAACCAATCAAAAACATCCAGATATGTTTTCTTTTGTAAAAATGAAATTCAAAACTTATAACAAAGTTTGTTCAAAGATTTGCAAGGAGAAAACTAAATCTATTTCTCACAAAGGATAGATTTCACAATCAAGTCAAACTAATCAAGAAGACGAAAAGAAACCAGGGTGATCTAAGGTTTCTCAAGCTTCTAATCTTTGAGTCACTATAGAGACCAAGTGAAAACCACTCCAAGCATGCAAAACTTCTAGAAAATAATCCAAAACAAAAATACTATCGGAACTCACTCACAAGAGATTTTTGATAGGAAAAATACAGATCTGGGTAGACACTAAAAATACTAAATGAAACCTAAACTTAACTGGAAGAAGATATTTTAGGTTTTTCAAAAAAATTTACAAGGTCCGCAGGCTCCAGAACAAATAGGTGAAGTTCCGCTCTGTTTACTAAAGGAAATGTGCGGAGATGCCCACACTGTCTGTAAAGAGAAAGTGTCGTCCATTGAAAATTTTGAAAAATAAAAATAATCCAGATTCTAAAAACTACCCAAGCTAGTATACATCAATCAAAAACCAGAAACAAAAACAATTTTCTTAAGTCAGAACAAAGGAAAACAAAAAACCAAATTTGTTTCCCAGTGAAGTCACCAATTTGTTGGCCAAATAAATCAATCTTGCAGACAAGGCCGATCTCCCTAGTATCAGAAGATAGTCTAGCAACAAACAGACAAACAAACCTATCTTTCTCTAGACATATGTGATTTATAGGTAAATACTACAAAGGTGTTAAGATCCTACCTTAGATCCAATGCTTGTTCGTAGTAGTCATCCTTCAATCATTCAAAAGATTTACCCTCTGAACGTTCAAAAGAGTTACCTTTGACGACCTGCAATCACAAACAAGAAAACATTAAATAGCACCTCCATAGAAAATATCATAAATCATGTCTATTATGGTGATCAAGGAATCCATAAAATAAACCATGAATCAACAACTTATTGAGAAAAACAAATTTATTTGTATTAACTTTGAAGTAGAAGAACCTTACAACCTTTTCAGCCTTGATGTTGAACAAGCTCTTCCTGGGGTCCAAAACAAGAATTTCCTTTACTTTGACAAGCCTTGCACTCTTCTAAATGAGATCTTAGAGGTATGTAACCTTTCCTCATAAAAACTCAACTAAAGAAGTCTACGTTGCAACAACAATTTCCCTCAAAAATACTAAGCTTCTCACTCCCTGTTAACCAGCCCAATGCTTCTTTTTATAGTGCAGAGGAGGAGGTTACAGGTCCACCTATGAAGGGATAGAATCCTCCTTCAAAGTGATAAGCTACTCACATCAAGGAGTTAGCTCCTTAAGGTATGGGATGCATGAACCTAGAGAGAGAGCGAACTTGCCAGCTACAGATTCCTTCCAAAAGCTTCTGGAAATGATTGAAAGTGAGTTTTTCAGAATATACTCACACCTTTTTAACTTTTACAGGGGTATGCACCTTTAACACAAAGAATGAGAGGTCAGATGCGCAGGAGACATGACCATTAGGTGTAGGACCACAGGTAATACAAAGAGAAAGTGTGGAACCAGAGTTTTAAAGACTTTGAGGACTTTTCTCTTAATTTCAAGGCTTCATATGAGGAACTAATTCTTCAGACTTGTAGAGGGGGAAAGTATGTGTGGTAATGACCTCACACAGATAGCAGAATGTCAAGGTGACAATTTTTAGTGCAACAGATTGTTCCCTAAAGTGTGATGTTTGTAATAGATGAAGATAGAGTATATCATTCATGAAGAGTGAAGTACTTTATCATTTCAAGGACCATCTTGTGGACACCCGAGTTGGAACTTGTAAAAATATTCGATGCAAAATATATATATATGTAGACATATCATCGCTAAGCTAGGCATTCCCATACTCAGATCAAAACTGACTAGAAAACTGACTAAATTGTTTTGATACAAGAATGATTTTGTAATACATCAAGAGTATAGACATGTGTAAACACAGTATGGATGGAGCCATCTATTTATGAATTGTCCATTGTATAATGAATAACAAAATTCTTCACAACTTGTATTGTAGAAACTAGATCCAGGGTCTCGAGTTCCGCTTCCCGAACTAGTACGATTCTATCCATGTGAATGAACATGTTGAAGTCAGACATGGTAGAAACCACTTGATTACTAGTCAATGATGTGAACTGTTAACAAGTGTGAGAGAAACCACCAGTAATGTCAATGGCTCTAAAAGTACCTAATACAATCCATGAAATGTGAATAAATGAGCTGAAGTCGAACATCTCATAAAATCATTCAATCGAAGGTCAATGATGCAACCTATCATCGAAGGTGAGAAAACTGCCATTAGGGCATGTAGATTTCAAGGTACTGACGATTTCTTGATCAACTCCCTAGACAATGAGCTGAAGTCGATAGAAAGTGATCCGTCGTAGACAGGCCCACAACACGAAATCATAAATCAAGTTTTGAAGAAATCTATTAGCAAGGACTCACTCAGGGATGGTCAAAAGGGATGACAAATATCTTGCAGATGAATGGTTTATTTGAACTGATCTCTTGAAAACATAATGACACTGCAGATGGCTTGGTGACAATTGACCCAAAGCTAATACCCAGAAACTGACTGAAAACTTTCAATGTGGTTTGATTAACTCTAAGGAAAAGTATTTTCCCAACCCAAGTGAACAAAAAGTGTCGTGCTCAAGAGTGGTTGACGACTTTTTACAAAAGAAAGTGTAACAAATAGGTTCATTTTTCTCTCTTTTGCCCCACCATTTCTGGCAAGTACCTCTTTATTTCTGACAAATCTTGAGGAGGATAACATTTTCTTTTTTATAAGCTCATCTTCGGATAAGTCTAACTTAGTTTAAAATTCGAACCCTAAGAAGGAGTGGTTCGTCCCTATTTCAAAATTGAACAGGCCCTTTAGTGATAAATTTTAACAAGTCTAGTATAGGAAAAACTTGGTGTTTTTCAATTTTACGGAATCAAAAGAAAAAACTTAAGAAAACTCGTTGGGGGTACTTTTTTGTAAAATAATCCATCAGGTTCGAAAAATGATAAAATAATACAGGAGGGATGACATTTCCAATACTTTAACGAGCTGGAAAAGACAATCGCTTGACAATATTTTCATTTTTAACAAGTCTGAAAAGGGTTTAAATAAGACTCTATTGATCGTAATTAGTCAATGTATATCTTTTTTGTAAATAATCCATTTCAGTTCATAAAAGGGGTAAGCTTATACTCAAGGGACGATTATTCATTTATTTTAATGAGTTCGAACAATCAAGTGCTCGACAATCTTTTCAATTTTCGAGAGTCTGAAAAGGGCTTAAAGGGAACTCCAGTGTTTTACTTTTTTGTAAATTTGTGTCCCTTGAACCTCAAAAAACAGAAAATAATACTCGAGATAACCGCTTGACCATTACGATCAAGGACTACGTTTCATAATTAGTGGCCTCGATCCGGAAAAGTAGAAAAGTGATTGAAGATATGTTGTTTCATAACCAGTATCGATCTCGAAACAACAAAAGTCTGGCAATCTTTTCATATCTATATGGTCAGAAAAGAGTTGAAAGTGGACTGCCTTTTTATTCTATTTAACTAGTTAAAAGGGAAAAACTCGGCAATCTTTTCATCCTTTACGAGTCAGAAAAGAGCTTAAAGAAGAGTTGTCTTAGAGGAAGAAGTAGTATAAAGGGTAGCAACTAGTTCCAGCAATGGTGGAATTACTGAAAACATGTAATGGTTAAGAGGTTGGCTAATAAAACTGCTCATCACTGCAGTCCCTCAAGAAAGGAAAAAAAACCAAGTGAAAGCATATGATCCTTCAAAGAGATGGTGGCAATGGAATGAAACAACCAAGGCTCAACTAGCAGAATTCAACGAATAAAAATGGTGATCACGAGATGTGAATTAGGTATGGGTTCATTTTTACACAAGCTGGAACCATGGAGAACTCTTCTTGGATTCGGTTTCATGTTTACACAAGCTTGAAATGAAAAACTATGCTTGTTATAACTTTTCATGCCCCCCGCATAATGACTCAAATGGAGGAACGAGGTGGATGGAATGAAAGTTCACTTTCGAGATCTTGGAAAGACTTGACTTGGACTTTACGAGATCTTAATCAAAGACTCAGTTTGGAAAGGGAGTTGTTTCATTTTCTAATGAGGTTGACACAGGAAAAGAACTATCCTGAAGACTCCTTGTTTCATTTTTTAACGAGCTTGACACAAGACAAGGAACTATGCTCAAGACACCCGATTTCATTTTTTAACGAGGTTGACATAGGAAAAAACTATCCTTGAGATACCCTATTTCATTTTTTAATGAGGTTGAGATAGGAAGAAACTATCCTCAACACGCCCGGTTTCATTTTTTAATGAGGTTGACACAGGAAAAAACTATCCTCGAGCTTGATTAGGAATCATAAAATGACTGTACAGCCTGATATGCAATTTCAAAGGGACTCAAAGGCATCGCACCATCATATGAATCCACTTCAGAATCGGAAGGTACGATTCAAGGATCATCAAAATTAATAGTATTCCATGAAATCATATGAATATTTGTAATAGAAGGCGATATGTTAGGAGGAGGGAAGGAAAAAGTTCCCAGTAAACCAAAATCTTTAATCAAAACTACAACAACATCTTTGTAAGGGATAGTCATTTTACTGATGTGCTGAACACTATCTGTAGAGGCTGGGTCGGATGAAAAATAAGTCAATTGGTCTATCGTAATGATCTTTCCATTATGAGGAAACTTGATAAGCCGAAAGACCGATGAAATGATAGCAGACATAACATAAGACCAAGTGCGACCCAGGAGAAGGCTGTAACCTAGAGGGGAATCAAGCACTTCCACATCTAGATTTAGGGTTTTTCCTTCAACCCCTATAGGTAAATCTTGCATAATACCAAAAGGATGGAACCCTCAGCCATCAAAAGCCCTTAAAATTATCAGAGAGTGATTGAGTGTGGGAGAATAAAGCGATCTCCAATACTGGATCGACATAATACACGTAGAATCCCCTTCATCAATCACAGTCTGAAAGCAAGGTCTGTTTTTGACTAAAACTGGAATCTGGAAAGCCATCTGATGAGGTAGGCGGGGTGTACTATTCTCTAAATCAAAGATTATTAGGTTCGAATCCTGATTATCGACAGCTCCTATAACAGAAAATAGTAATTTATGTTGTGTTGGGCACGATTACAGCACTTCCAAAGTCGACGTTACTGAAGGGAAATAGCTAGTTCTTCAACAATGTTATGCTTCTGAGCAGCTCTCACATGTGGATTGAAAGTTGATTTCCAAAGTACACCTTTAGCAAGTGGTTTGATTACTAAGTCAGGGTTCGGTTTCTCGATCTGCAGTTGACCAGAACTAGGAGGAGGTGTAGTTGATGTATTTGAATTAGAAGATTCTACTTCTTTACCATCAATAGGACTTTTACTACCATAATCTTGCGATCACGTCGCAATCCTGACATGAGACATCATCATAATGGGTTCTCCTGAGGCATTCAAGGAAGAGCCAATCATCTTACTATCTTGAGTGGGAAAAGGATCCTTCAAGAAATTAAATATTAATTAATCACATGCAAACGAAGAAAATTTCAATAAAAACACCTAAAGTCTCTAAAGAAACAAACAATTGAATCATGCCCCTAAAAAATCCAAGAGTTCAAACCACGCACAAATAGCAACTTCCCTTACTAAAAACACTAGTTGGAGATGAAATCCAACTTAGTAGAAGTTTAATACATAAAGGGCGGTTGGAATAGTTACCTCGACAACCTGCTTAATAAAATAGACTGGCACAAGTTTCTTCACAAAACCATCTCGAGTGAAGAGAACACCCCAGAGAGTCCAAGTGAGTCTGGTCGACATCTGCTGCAGGTACAGTGAGATCTTTCCTCCACCGTCACCTTAGGAAATAATCTTAATTTTATGGACACTAAGGTTACCGACAACAACAAATACAATTGGGGGAAATGTCTACGATCCGATCTACTCGCAAGGGCAGAGTAACAAATCTCAATCCCCGTGAAGGCTCCCTAACATGGTCAATCCAAGGTTTACCAACAACTGACCCTAGGCTCCTCGATAATGGTTAATCCAAGGTTTACCATTTATAATATGTGTGAATCTTCTATCTTTCCCAATGAAAGAGAATTGATTGTCTTAAAGGTTCGGACATTATCCCGTGATTAACTCCTTTAAGAGAATCTTCCCAGAATGTATCAATTACAATTGGATTTATTTCCTACTGTAAGATGTATCTACTTGTTTGTTTTAACTATCTTGGAGAGTTAATTACTCCCTACTCCAAGATACTAGCCTAAGCTATATTGGTGATAAGAGCCCTAGAAATAGAAAAGATTACTAGATCAATTTTAATTAAGCGTTGCTTTTATGGGTTGTTATTTAACTAAATAGGTATGGAAATCAAACTTTGATGGTGTGAAGACACGACTCCAAAAACACTAAAAAATTCACCTAAAATGATAAGCAATTCGTTTTTCTTTCAATGAAATTCTAGCTAAAAGAAAGAGTTCAAGAATGCAATTCTTTAAGAAACAATTCTTTATTTCAACATGGAAATGGAAAGAAAAATCTTTCTGTTTTTTTCAATAAGAACTCAAAATGAGACTAATAATTAATTCTCACAATAAATCCATTTCCCTTCAAGACTCAAAACTACAAAAAACATTTTGCTTCAAAAGAGATCTACAAGTTCTAGAAAAACACTGAAAACTACAAAAACTAATTTTGAGATCTAAAAACTTTAAAAATCTAATTAAATAAAAACTTCAATTCTTTTTTAGGATGTTTTGCTTAGTTGTTTGGTAAACTAAGGATTCATTTGTTTAGAATAACAAACCAATCAGAAACATCCACATATGTTTTCTCTTGTAAAAATGGAATTAAGAACTTATAGCAAAGTTTTTTCAAAGATTTTCAAGGAGAAAACTAAATCTATTTCTCACAAAGGATAGATTTCACAGTCAAGTCAAACTCATCAAGAAGATGAAAAGACACCAGGGTGATCTAAGGTTTCTCAAACTTCTGATCTTTGAGTCACTATAGAGACCAAGTGAAAACAACTCCAAGCATGCAAAACTTTTAGAAAATCATCCAAAACAAAAATACTATCGGAACTCACTCACAAGAGATTTTTGACAGGAAAAATACAGATCTTGGTTGACATTAAAAATGCTAAATGAAAACTAAATTTAATTGGAAGAAGATATTTTAGGTTTTTCAAAAAAATTTACAGGGTCCGCAGACTCCAAAAGAAACAGGTGCGGTTCCGCTCTGTTTACTAAAGGAAGAGCACAGAGATGCCCGCACTATCTGTAAAGAGAAAGTGTGGTCCCCTGAAAACTTCAAAAAAAAAGATAATCCAGATTTTAAAAACTACCCAAGCCAGTATACATCAATCAAAAACTAGAAACAGAAACAATTTTCTCAAGTAAAAAAAAAGGAAAACCAAAAACCAAATTCATTCCCCAATGGAGTTGCCAATTTGTTGGTTGGATAAATTGATCTTGCACACACAGCTGATCTCCCTAGTATCAGAAGATATTCTAGCAACAAATAGACAAACAAACCTATCTTTCTCTAGACATATGTGATTTATAAGTAAATACTACAAAGGTGTTAAAATCCTACCTAAGATCCAATGCTTGTTCGTAGTGGTCATCTTTCAATTGTTCGAAAGACTTACCTTTGATGACCTGCAATCACAAACAAGAAAACATTAAATAGAACCTGCATAGAAAATATCATAAATCATGTCGATTATGGTGATCAAGGAATCCATAAAATAAACCATGAAACAACAACTTATTGAGAAAAACAAATTTATTTGTATTAACTTTGAAGTAGAAGAACCTTACAACCTTTTGAGCCTTGATGTTGAACAAGCTCTTCCTGGGGTTCGAAACAGGAACTTCCTTTACTTTGACAAGCCTTACACTCTTCTAAATGTGATCTTAGAGGTATGTAATCTTTCCTCATAAAAACTCAACTAAAGAAGACTAAATTCCAACAACATTTTCCCTCAAAAAATACTAAGCTTCTTACTCCATGTTAACCAACCCAATGCTTCTTTTTATAGTGTAAAGGAGGAGGTTACACGTCCACCTATGAAGGGATAGAATCCTCCTTCAAAGGGATAAGCTCCTCACATCAAGGGGTTAGCTCCTTAAGGTATGGGATGCATGAACCTTAAGAGAGAAAACTTGCCACCTCAAGATTCCTTCGAGAAGCTTCTAGAAATGACTGAAAGTGAGTTTTTCATAATATGCTCATTCCTTTTTAACTTTTATAGGGGTACACACCTTTAACACAGAGAAAGAGCGGTCAGGTGTGCAAGAGACATAACCATTAGATGCGGGACCGCAAGTAATACAAAGAGAAAGTGTGAAACCAGAGTTTTAAAGACTTTGAAGTATTTTCTCTTACTTTCAAGGATCTATATGAGGAACTGATGTTTTATACTTGTAGAGGGTGAAAGTATGAGTGGTAATGAACTCACACAGATAGCAGAATGTCAAGGTGAAAATTTTAGTGCAACAGGATTTGTGAATATGTCTGCACAATTCTTTTGTGTATGGACCTTTTGAAGAACTACTTTTCTGCCATTGATCACATGTCTCAGAAAATGATACCTTACATCAATGTGATTGGTTCTACTATGATAAGCAGGATTTGTAGCCAAATGAATAACACTTTGACTATCACAAATTACATTGACTTTCTCTTGCGTCCTTCCAATCTCATCAAGTAGACCCTTTAATCAGATTGCTTCTTTACTAGCATCTGAAGCAACTATATATTCTACTTCAATAGTGGACAATGCCACTGTTTCTTGAACCTTTGACATCCAACTAATTGCTCCACCTACAAGAGTAAAGACATAACCTGTAGTAGATCTTATTTTCTCCAAATCACTTGCATAATCAACTTCTACATATTTGAAGACTGATCCTTACCATTAAAGATGATGCAATGGTCACTTGTGCCTCTTAGATATCGAAGCACCCATTTCACTACACACCAATGTTCTTCACCTGGATTTTCCATGAACCCGCTGACAACTCCAACTACATGTGAAATGTCAAGTCTTGTAGATACCATCGCATACATTAAGTTGCCTACAACATTTGCATATGGTACATGAGACATATACTACTTTTATTCATCAGTTCTAGGACCCAAAACCGAAGAAAGATTAAAATGGGAAGCTAATGGAACATTAATAGGTTTCACATTGTTCATACAGAACTTTTCAAGTACTTTCCCCACATGCTTCTACTGTGATAACCAAAGCTTACCATTTTTCCTATATCTGTGTATCTCCATGCCCAAGATATGTTTTGCTACTCCAAGATCCTTCATATCAAACGTCCTAAAGAGCTGAGCCTTTAACCTGTTGATCTCTTAGATGCTTTTGGTTACAATAAGCATATCGTCGACATACAAAGCTAAGATAATGAATATGCCATTGGAACTTTTGAAGTATACACAATGATCCTAGTCACTTGTAATAATGTTCTCGCTCACCATGAAGGATTCCAACCATACAATGATTTCCTCAGCTTGCAAACTAATCTTCTGTTGTTACCTTGTATAAAAACTTCTAGTTGTTCCATATATAACTCTTCATTCAAATCACCATGTAGAAAAGTTGTTTTAACATCTAATTGTTCTAACTCAAGATTAAGTAATGCAATTAGTGCCAACACAGTATGAATAGAAACAAGTTTTACAACTGGTGAAAAGATCTCATGAAATTCGATACCTTCAACCTGAGAATAGCCTTTTGCTACCAGTCTCGCCTTATACCTTTCGATACTTCCATCATCTTTCTATTTCAGTTTGAAGACCCATTTGCATCCAACAACAGTTCTCCCTTCAGGAAGTTCTACAAGATCCCAGGTATTGTTCTTGGCTAAGGAAATGCATTTCTTATTCCATAGCCATTTTCCACTTTTCGCTATCTGTATCATCTCCAGCTTCCTAATAACAAGAAGGTTCCCCATCTTTAGTAATCAAAGCAAAGGATGAAGTAGAATCTTCATACCTTTAGGGAGTTTCTCTTTCCCTTGTAGACCTTCTTAGAGTGACTAGTTGCTAAACTGGTTCAGAAGTTTCAACGACTTCCTTTGAATCTTCAACAATTTTTTCTCCAGAAGTCTTTTTTTCCTTTTGACTATCATCGAAAGGTCTAGCCTCCAACTGAATTTGTTGATTTGGCGATACCTGTTCCAGTTCAATTCTTTCAACATTTGATTTTAAAAAAGAATATTCATCAAATGTTACATCTCTACTAATGACTATCTTCTACAATGTAGGATCCCACAACATGTACCCTTTCACTGCATAGTCATACCCAACAAAGATATAACATTTCAATTTTGAATCTAATTTTGAACGCTGATTTTTAGGAATAAGAGAATAAGC
Organism: Pinus taeda; assembly: GCA_000404065.3. Taxonomy (NCBI): domain Eukaryota; kingdom Viridiplantae; phylum Streptophyta; class Pinopsida; order Pinales; family Pinaceae; genus Pinus; species Pinus taeda. The sequence goes on from APFE030457792.1 coordinate 270,758, forward strand.
ATCACAGCCAAATATCCTTAAATGTGAATAATCACAAGACTGACCTGTCCAAACCTCTTTAGGAATTTTACAATTAATTGCTACTAAAGGTGATCTGTTAACTAAATAACAAGCAGTGGATACTACTTCTGCCCACAACTCCTTTTGCAAGTTAGCATTGTTGATCATGCTTCTGGCTCTTTATAAGAGTCTGATTCATACGTTCAGCAACACCATTTTGCTGAGGAGTATAAACAACATTTTTGTGTCTAACAATTCCTTCATCTTTAAATTATTGTTCGAGTTCTATTGAAGTGAATCCACCACCATTGTCAGTTCTTAAACATTTAACTGATTTGCCTATTCTTTTATCTACCATTGCTTTAAATTGTTTAAAGACATTGAATACATCATCTTTATTTTTTAGCATAAAGACCCAAAATTTACAGGAGAAATCATCAATAAACATTAAAAAATATAGAGCACCTCCATATGATACAACAGGAGATGGTCCCCAAAGATCATTATGAATATAGTCTAAAATATCTTTACTATTATGATTCCCAATTTTAAATCTCTATTTACACTATTTTCCATACACACAATGTCTACTAAAATCCAACTTCAAGGATTTCATATCAGGAAGTGATTTACGTTTCATCAGTACCTGAAGACCTTTCTCCCTCATGTGACCCAATCTCTGATGCCATAGGCGAGTACCTTCTTATTTTTTTCTGACACAATCATTGCTTCACTGACCTGAGTACTTCCTTTCAGTCTATAAATATCTTCGACCTTTTCTGCTTTCATAACAACGAGGGCGCCTTTAAACACTTTCAACACTCCCTTCTGACCTATAAACTTATGACCATCCGAATCCAACACTCCCAAAGAAATAAAATTTTTCTTCAAATTAGGTGCATGTCTAATGCTAGTGAATGTTATAACTATGTTATCATACATTTTAATCCGAATATTTTCCATCCTAACAGTCTGACATGATACATTATTACCCATAAGCACTGAACTACCATTTACATTTTAATATGAAGTAAACTAATTTTTGTGTGGACACATGTGATGAGAAGCACCAGGGTCTAACAGCTAGCTTTCAACACCCTCAGAGGCATTACATGAAGTTTCACCTATCATACATAATTCTTAGCAGATAAAACTTCATCTATCATACCTGAATCAACCTGATTTGCTTCCTTCTCCAAGTTATCAAACTCTTGTCATTTCCAACAGTCTTTCTTCAGGTGTCGAATTTTATTGCATTGCCGACATTTTTAATTACACTTATTTCCCTTTGATTTAGATCTAGAAGACCCCCTTATTTTTTCTCCTCTTTCCTTTGACCGTCCTCTAGCTATCATGGCTTTTTATGCAGCTATTTCATCACTAGATTTTCTTCCTACTTCTTCAGACAAGATAGCTCCCACAACTGATTCAAATTTCAAAGAATCAGTGGTGCTCAAGTTGATTGAAGTTACGAAGTGATCCCATGATTCGGGCAGAGAACATAACAAGGTTATAGCTTTGTCTTCTTCCTGAATTTTAACTTCCATATCTATTAATTGGCATATAAGTGTATTAAAAACATGCAAATATTCTGCAACTTTTGAACCCTGCTTCATTCGAAGACTGTACAATTGTCTTTTCAAATAAATTCTATTGGTTAACGACTTTGTCATATATAGTTTTTCCATTTTTTCCCAGAAACCTGAAGCTGTACTCTCTTCAACAATGTCAAAGAGAACTTCATCTGCCAGGCATAACTTGATGGTACTAATAGCTCGGGCATCCAAGTCCTCCATGTCTAAATCAATCATGCTTGTAGGTTTCTTATTTGCCCCGTCCAATGCCTTGTGCAACCCTTGTTGCACCAACAAATCCCTAACTTTCAATTTCCAAAGAGCAAAGTTGCTCTTGTCGGTGAATTTCACCACCTCAAATTTTGCATTTGACATCTTGGCCATTTATTTCCTCCTAGGGTTTCATTCTTTCAACTAGGGTTTATTTTTTTTTTCCCTTTCTTCAAAAAACTTTTTGGATTCAAAAGATTCCCCTTTTTTCATATAGAGAAACCCTTCAATATAAAAAAATTGTTTTTCTTTCCTTCAAATTAATGAAAATCCTTTGTTTTTCTTTCTTTCAAATTTTAATGAAAATCCCTTTGTTGTTCTTTCCTCCAAATTTGAACAAATTTCTGGAAAAATTTCCTGGAAAAAATTTCTTTCAAATTATAAAAAAAAATTACTTGGATCTATTTCTACTGATCGAATTCCTCTGGCGACAAGTAAACCAGGCTCTAGAGCCCCTCCTCGACTACTCTGGTAGCACGCTTCCTTGTAAGCTCTAGCACAGTCCACACAGAGTCTCAAGTTCACAAGAAGAGGTTTTCAATACTCAACCAATCATTTTTGCAAGTGATCAACACACCAGCCATCAAAGGGCAGTTAGAGGCGGTAGGGCCGGCAGCGTTCTCTTCATAGGTCAACAACGACATAGTAGGGACTGGAGTTTACACATAGAGGGCTTCATGGGCAAACAATGGCAGCGGTCTGGCAGCGTAGATAGCTGACGACATTCATTGTCTTTCAACACTCCTCGACAGCTGCCACGCAGAGACATGGGCACTGATCTTCACACAGGTGGTCTTCACGTAGGCCACGTGGTCATCAACGATGGTCATGCAGCATAGAGCTAGGCCTTAGAAGGTTTCCTTCACTCCTCCTTGCATACAGGCTCCGATAGCTTTAGGGAAGAAACCGTTCGCTTCAGGCAGCAAATGGTTCCTCGTTCATTAACAATGCCGATAGCTTCAGGCAACAAAAGTGCGTCCCTTTGGCTCTAATTGTAGAGACTTCACCAGCAACCATTCCACTGAAAACAAATGCAGCCTTCACGTAGGACTCAACTCAATTCATTTGGCTCTAATACCGATTGTAGTTTATGGAGGTTACAAAACAAGAAAGAAATGAAACCGACAAAAAACTGAATACAACCACACAAGTAAGAACTTGGGATTTACATGGTAAAACTCTGACATAGTGTCAAGGAAACATCCACGGGGCAAGGGATTGGAATCTCTATTTAATCAATAAAATGATTCTCCTTACAATAGTTCGCGCATTCATTAGTTTTATATGAGCCTCCTCAGTTACGTAACCGATGTTTTGGTATAAAACTAACTTGTTAATAACTAATACACTTTTACCCAAATTTACATAATTAGTTATCAATTTCCAACAAAAGTTAAAAAACATAAATGTTTTATATTGGTCAAAATAAAGCTTTGACATATTTTAATGTTTTATGATCTTGAAGATGTTATATATTTTGTATTTATGAAAAGAAAAATTGAAACATTCAAATGTTCCCAAAATTGATGCATTCTGTATTTAGTTCCCAAAAGAAAAAGATGTCGCAAAGTTCAAATGTGTTCCGAAAAGCAATACCTACCTTGATTAAAAGGATGTATAGATTACTATAATATTACACAGTATTGTTGGTGACTTATAATAAAAATAATATAATATAATATATGTAGAGAAAATATATAATTACTTTTAAATACATTTTAGGTTTTAATCTTTAATTATTATTTATAATATTATGTAAATATTATATAAATTACTCTTTACTATTCAATTAACCATGGTTATTCAATTAATAATATTAAATTAAAATTCCAAAAACTTTATATTAAAATAAACAAAACTATATACATATTCTTCTTTCTAACCTTATATTAAAATAAAAAAACCTATATACTTATTCTTCTCTCTAACTTTATATTAAAATAAACGAACCTATGTACATATTCTTCTTTTTATATGTAACACTTTAATTTTAAAATGCTAATAATTATATATGATCATGTATTAAAAAGATAATAAACTTAAATAATATTATAATTAAAATTTATATTTAATTATATAATATAATAGTATTACATTCTGATACTAAATATATAAAAAATGAAACTTTAAACTTTAAAAAAGTATGTGTGTTTTATTTATCACAATAAAATTAAAAGAGAATCGAATGAATTAACCTATGTAATAAAATTAAAATAATAACACATTAAGTAAAGCTTATTAAAAAAAGAGGAAGTATCTTTCCGATCAGGATGAGAGAGGGTGTTAAAGGCGATAGGCCTTGAGGTGACATGGTTAGTACCTGGGTGTTTATTACAACCGCCTCCCACATGCTGAAGGTAGGGGGTACGGTGTTCTTAGCCATGAATGCATGGGATGTGGGCTAACAAGGTGGCAGAGGGAGCAATAACGAAGGGTGGTGGCAGAGGGAGGAATAAGGAAGGGGGGCGGTGATGGGAATGGTATTCGACGTGCCGAGCAAATGAATTTCGCAGTGGAGAAGGAAGGAAGTTCAGAGCAGAAGTGAGGCAGAGGAACTTTGTCTACGAGCTAGCGATGACTCTCTAGTATGTAGTCTAGTCTCGCTCCTATTTAATTAATATGCTCTCGTTGGGTTCCTGCGACAATTACATGCACTAGTGGGGGTTCCAAGAGTCCGTCCCAATGGGGCTTAGCACAGTCAGGGAGAAACCACGGTAGGAAACTGATGGCTATGGCCCGGCTCTACGTTTCATTCATATTGCTATTAAGACAAAGTTTTGGCAATGTCATGGATAATATAGGGTCGAGCCGAGATACATGCCCCTACCTATTTGCTCAGACTAGGAGTATTGGGGGTAGTGGGCAATTCATTTCTACGGGGTTGAGTGATGTAGAGAGACGTAAGAAACAGTTGCGTGTAGGGGGATGGGACATTAACAGCGTCAACAATTCACTGACAAAACCATGGAATTTGCATATGCATGGTAGCAAGAGCGTAGCTAGGGACCCTGGGTGGCATAAGTGGCAGAGGGGCAAGCACAACCTTGGCAGGAAACCGCTGGCTGAGGGAGGGGCATGCGGGTATGATAGCAATTGCAAAGTTCAATTCCAGATGGGCCTAAAGACCTAGCTCAAACTGCAAGGGCGTTGACCAGCAACTGCACCATGGCAAGGGGGAGAGGCACGGTGAGGAGATTGGGAATCCGCACTTGGAACCCAATTCCCCTAGCCACTTGTGGGCACAGGGATACCTTAACCCACCACAAGCTTGGTAGGATAGAGAAGCAAGGCATGATGAGTCGCGACGGGCAGATGTGAACGGAATGATGAATCTAATGATGTTTGAATATCTACAGGGCATCAAGGAATAGGGCATGGCTCTAGCAAAACGAGGACGTTGACGTGGAAGTAAGGGCCCAGGCCCCTGGGCAGCTAAGAGACCCAACCAGATGGAAGGCCATAGGGGTCGCAAGCCTACTGAGCACCTCATAACAGAGGTAGCTGTGGCATATAGGGATGAAATAAATGAACGTATTCGTAAGATCATTGATGATTGGGAAGACGAGATAAAATATGAAAGGGAACTAGACAATGAGATAAAATTCTGGAGGACGATGGTCCCCTAGCTAGGGAATACATGAGGTAGAATTACACAATTCAAACACACCCTGTACATGTACTTCTTGATGAAAAGTTTTCTTGGTAAAGTGATGGAACAAATTTCTGTGGGGATGGCAGTCACACTGCAGGGCCTGCCCAATTACAAAAAGGACATGGAGAAAATCCTATTTCAGTTACACAAACAGGATATCAGGATGGATCGTACTCACCATCACATCCCTTGGATCATGGAGCTATATGGAATGCCTGAGGCAACTGCTGAAGATCATGCCCTGTTGCCTCAGACTCTGAGGAGCAGAATGTCAAGAAGGATTAGTTCCTCTATGCTTAGTTTTTATTTATGTGGATAGCATTTAAATTTTATGTTGTTTATGTCAAATGTTATATAGTATTTGGACATGAGACTGAGACTTACCTAGCCTTGTTAGAAAGACCAAAGCAATTTTGTTTTTGGATGGAGCATACTACTGACCGGTGGCCAACAGACCTGGTTTTCCCTCAGGAAGAGTTGAGGCCACCTGGTAAAACTGTGTGGTGTAAATTTTCCTTATATATATAATAGAGAATGGATGGTCCTCCCAAGTATTACAAAAAAAAACAAAGAGAAATGATCACTTTTCCTAAACGTCAAATAAGTATCTGTACACATATTAAAAGCATTATTGACAAATATAAACTTTATTGAATATTTTGTATTTTGTTGGAATATAAATGGTTAATATATACTTCAAAAATAATTGGAAATGTAAATTATATATGATTTTTTTTTATTAATTTTACATAAATTAAAAAAATTGATTTGATGATCATGATGATTAATGATATTGATTATTAGACCATAAGAATGTAAGAAATTAATTAAAATTCTTCAACATTTTATTTTTATGATGGAAAAGAAGAGAGAGAAGCATTCCTAAATCATGTTAGTTTTGGTAACTTAATAAGTCAATAAGGTGGTAGTATGGAAAATATTTTAAAAAACAAAATGGATGTGAGTAAGAGCATGAAAGATGTGCCTTTCATCTTCAACCCTCTTAGTATCCCAAAGGTGGTAGACTCTCTGGTTCCATAGAGTTGTGGGAATTGACCAATGTCCCACTTTAGTTTGAAGCTTATCAGAATTAGTACTTATCTTGATAACGTTCATTTTCTTCTTATCACTAGTCAAGACAAAAAGATAAATATTGTTATAGAGATTGGGGTTGATCACCTACTTATAATACCTTAGCTTTATTTTTCCATCTCACTCTTTATCATCCCACATTAATTATAAATTTTATAGATATAATATTAATTATAGAAATTTAAAGTCAAATATAATATACATATAGACATATTTTAATATTCAAGTTAAAATATTAAAGTCAATAAAATAAAATTTATTTTAACTAAAAATAATAAGACATTGAAATTATTAGAAAACAAAAAAAATACAAATTTCACTGAGATGCAATTAACACTCTATAGAAATAGTATATTATTAATATATATATATTATATATATTATATATTTATATATATATATACTATATGTGTGTTCTTTTCTATATAAAAATTAATATATTTCTTTAATTAATAATTAAAATAAGAGTAATAGTTGTATAAGAGTTTAGTCTCTGCCTCTTTTGATAGTTATGAATATGCTAACATGATTAAGATAGTGCGGAGTTCATTCTTTGTCTTTATGAAAATGACTTTTTGTACATGTTGGCACCTCTCGTTTCTACAATATGCTACAATGGATTGAGGTTGTGGAGCCCTCTGCACTTTCAAAGTAAATGTCGTTAAGCACTTGAAAAATTTCCTCATTATGTGGAGATTCTCTAAAATGAGAGATTGATTGAGTTGATGTGACATTTCGCCAAAACATTTTCATGGAACTGGATAGTGTGTGGAAGAAGTGTGTGGAGGGGGGAATGTGTATGAAGGTGTGTAATGGGGGAATATAGGTTGTCCCACACATACTCCTCTTCTGCACATCATTTCGATATACTATGATAGATATTGAAACGATTAATAATTAAAGTATCTTACCATTCAAATTTCTATTTCAAATATCTGTGTCAAATAAAGTGAAAATTCACATTTTACAGTTTGCACCAAATGAAAGTGTGCGGAAGAAGTGTCTAGTAGGGGGAATGTGTGTGCACATGCCAAAGTCGATAGATAATTGTTCTCCGCCACATATTTCTCTTCTTCACATGATTCAAGTTAGAAGACCAACTTTAAAATGTGAATTTAAGATTAATTCTAATCTAATGAGATTAGTTTTAAAATGCTAAATCAATACTATTTAATTGCAGTTCCCCGTACCAATGAGGGCGCTTGGTCACCAAAAAGTCATCTGACCAGGGTTGGAAGTAGTTTAGGCCTAATTTATTCATTTCCGACCAGGGAAAGGAATTTGGGCATGTTATAAGTAACATGATTAAGAACGAGGAGTGGTTTTAGGGATTGTCCTATGATACTAAAGGTTGTGACCTTGAGGCAGGACGAAGAAAAATCTAGTTGGGTTGGTTTCATTGAGAAGTGAGGGATCTACATTGTATGTTGGATATTTGAGGCTACAAAGTGTCATGACATAAATATACCTTGGCCTTAGCAAGAAATCAAAGCAATCTACCAAAGGCTACATCAAGTGGTATTAGAGCATAATAACACTCTTTGGGATCAATAACTAAAGAAAATGATGATAGGAGGTGACGAAAGAGAAATTGTAGCTAGCCAAAAGATTTGAATAAGACTACTCATGTTATAGAGAGTGAACAAAGGAGCTGATATTTATGTGATTTCTATTGGTGGATAACTTTGTACAAGTTGTGAAATGTAGAATGGGAGAAGTGTAGATGGTGAAAGACACCACAGTAAATATGAAACTCAAGTATATGCAATAATTGAAGGCTTTTGTGTTTTAATTGATATTGTCATATATTAATTTGCAGATAACAATAGTAGTAGAAGATATTGTGGCATTGACTAGAACTAGGAGAGATATAATAAAGAACCAGTGATGTTCTTGGATGATAGAAGATCTTAGTTTTGAGGAAATCGGGTAGGTAAACCTCATTTGATGGTTCTATTTTAACCTATTATGGAAGCTAAAAATTCAAGGTAGTAGAATGAGGAAGCATAACTATGGCAAAGGATCTTGCAAAAAATAAGTTGCATCAGAGGTGTCCAATTAAGGTTGGAAAGGAGAAGAGGACAATGGATTTCCTCAAATAGAAGTCAAGATAACAAACAAAGTTTTCAAGAAAGAGGTGATTTGTAGGTACAAAAGTGTAGAAGGAGCAAGGAGTGCTCATGAGATTATAGAAAACATAACCATAGGAAAACTAGAAATGCAAGCTATAGAGAAGGCTTGGTGAGGTATTGCGGTAACAAATTAAAGGAAAAGACTTGTTACTAGGGCTTGAGTGCAACTCACACTGAGCCATAAGAAGCTCATGAAGGAGAAAGTAAGATGAATGAAGCTCATGAAGGAGAAAGTAAGATGAATATTGATAGTCATTACAAAGATTAAATTGCAAGACACAATAGAGGAAAAGAATATGCCAAAGTGAATGGTATAAGGGGAAGGATGATTCAAGAAGAATTTGACTGAGAAATGGCTAAGTTAAATGAAAGACAACATAATAATGCAATTGCTACAAGAAATAGACGGATACCAAGAACATCGTTGCATATTAAGGAGGAAAAAAATGAAATGGTGCATGTTGCAAGAGAGGCTAAAGAATAGTTTGAGTGTCTCACTAGATAAGAAAGAACATAGGGAAACTAAGTCATATGGAGAGGATGTTTTCCTTGGTGAATTAGAACAAGGATCAATCCTTCGTGATGATAATGATGAATATGAGGAGAGGAGATTGATGAAAAGTCTCATGGGCTATGCAAAAAGTCTAAGACAACAGATGATGCCATTGAGAGAGAGTAAGGCTAGAGAGACTTACAATTTTAAAATTGTGAAAATTTGTGTGACTGCATACATATTTTGAAGATAGCTAGAAATTAGAGTGGTCTTCGTGGAGGAAGATAATGGAAAATTGTCTATAAGATACAAAGACGAGGATACTTCAAAAAATTAAATAAATATCATTATACTTGTGGCAGTCAAAAGGAATGCTATTCCTAGTGGACTTATGAGGAAGAAAGTTGCAAATTCTAAGGTAATGATTTACCTTGAGAAAATGAAATTTTGTTGAATGACTGTAGAGATGCATTGGTAGGTGAGGAGAAAAATATTGTCCTTGAAGACAAGAATTGATATCATCAAAGAAATAAATTGTGGTCCATTAAAAGAAAAGAAAAAATTGCTTTGAAAAAAAATCAAAGGGTGCCTTGCAAACAATTGACAAAGGCTTGTGAGTATAGCCATGTGGAGGGTGAAGAAAAACTATTGAGAGTTTTTTAAGAAAGTGAATATCAAGAGAAAAAGTAGAAGGTATATCATACAAATATCATGTTGTAACAATACAAAAGGTATTTACATTTTCTAGAGGATTAGTTGGGAAACCGCATGATTGAACAACACTACATAAAAAATGCAGCTAAGAAATAGGAAGGGTCTGAGGTGCTCAAAGTATATAAATATTTTGATAAATTGCATGATGAAAATATTGTTGGGAGTGTAGTTAATTATGTAGAAAATGGACAAAAAGTGTTGTTAGAGGATGCTAAGAAGAAAGGAAAAATATGGAGGAAGCCATGTAGTTCTCTATTTGGTGAGGAAATATATAGGAAAATTGGAAGTAGCCAAGATACATTTGAGAAGAGTGGGAAAAAAATTATCTACATAAAGAGAAGAAGGATAAAACATTAGATGATATAGAAAATTCATCTAAAAGTAGCTAAAAGGAAGAGGATAAAGAGAAGAGAAGCTAAGAAATTTCAAAAATAAAATAACAATATGAAGGCATCTTGAGCTAGCTAAAGGATACTATAATTAATATATTGAAATTGAGTATATAATCCTACTTTGGGGCAAGCATGGGGTTTGAGAGAATAAAGTGGAAGTTCAGGAAAACGATAGGGGAGGAGAACCCAATAAAAGGTGCATGGTTATGGTGAAGTTTTTGTAAAATGAATTGGTGGAAAGGATGATCTTCTAAAGTCCCCTGAGTTGTAAAGTTAAAATCATAATTGATCTAAGTTTTGGAAAAAATATGGAAGAGTAAAAATCAGTAGCATATTGCGTGAATTATATTTTGGTTGAAAAGTAAGCTTTGCGTAGTAATGGAAGAATGGAAATGATAATGACCAATGAGAAAGTCATGATATTTTTGCAACCTTATGGGTATGGAAACCACCAAAGAAAGAAGGAAGCAAATAAGAAAATGTGGTTGACTATGGAATATTGCATCAAAAAACTAGGAAGGTAGAAACGAAGCATGTTATGGGACCCTCGAACATTGGAGATGAAAAGAAAACATTTGAAACAAGCATGTGACCAACAACAACAAAATGTCTAAGATCTTGAGGAGTGAAAATTTAAAGCATATGATCAATAGGTCATAAAATTTTCTACTTGGGGAGTTTGATGCAGGAGAATGAACCTCTACGTAACCATTTTTCTTAGATATAAATAGGGTCATGAAATTTCCAAAGTGAAAGGAATTTCCTTCAAATGTAATTCATAAAAATTACAAATAATTATTTTCTCATGTAAATAAAAGTGTCCCAATTCAAGAAAGAGTTTAGGCTCTTAAGATATTTTAATGAGCTATCATTTTGGCCATGTGGAAAATAATAAGAGGGACAAATAATAGGATGAGGTGTTAGGTAGTTTTATAGGAATTATGATGGATGTGCAAATATCCTTTGTACTTTCTGTAGATATTACAACAAATCAAAAGATATAAGGAGGTAATCAAACCCAATATTGATAACCAGAATTATCTTTCTACTTGACTAGTGCTAACAAGAAAATGAATATTTGCAATATAAGAATTAATTCTCATGAGCTTCAAAGTGAAATTGGGCGTTGGTCAATTTCCATATAACCTTGCCATGAAAGAGTTTGTCACATTTATGACAATAAGAGGGTTGAAGGTGAAAAACACTTTCTCTTGGATTTCCTAGCTCTTACTCACTTTCGTTCACACTACCAACCTTATTGACTTGTTAAATAGGAAAACATATGATGATCTAGGAACACTTTTCTCCCTTCTTTTTTATCATAGATATAGAATATAAAGAATCTTAATTAATCTTTTACCTTCTTAAGGTCTGATAGATTGCATTGGTATTAGTAGATGTTATTCATCATCATATGTATGTATGTGTGTATGTATAGTTTGGAAAAAAAGGAAGTCTCGCAAATAGAGTTTGAGGAGTGGAGCCCATGTAGCCTAAAGAGTGAGGATGTATAACCCATGTAAAATAATTGTAAATACTTCTTGTTTGAAGTAATAAAATGTGTTAATTTTGTGAATGTCTTTTTATATGTGTGTGTGAAATCGTATTCCATATCAAGTCTGTGTGACCCTTAATGTGAAGGAGGTGTACAAGTGTGATGCTGATATAGTGAACACCCTATCAGACAGTAAAAGGTGTTGATCTCTCAGAGTCCTATTAGGAGCATCAAATCAGGTTGTGCCCAATACAATGAATCAAGATTTTAGAATTGAGGACAAGGGTAGAAGCGTTGTGCTCCTACAATGACCAATGTTAATAAATTAGCATTCATCTTAGTCTCTTTAAATGGTCAGATGTTGTTCAAGCTTAAAATTGAGTCATGACTCCACCTAGTGTGTATTTAAGGTTGGTGTATTGAATTCTCTTTGACTTGTGTAATACGTCTTTAACAATAGTCGAGATGATATGTCAAGATATGTGAGAGTCCATAGGGTGGACACAATCATAATGTGAAGGGATCTTATTGGGAATGATATTCCACACATCTACACACATTAACTATAGTAAAAAAGTAGAGTTGAGACCATGAGAAGGGATCATAAATGTGATTATCAAACCCCACCCCTACTGATGTGAGGGATCACCACTCCCTACACCCATAGTCAATGGGAGTCATTGATTCTCACCAAAAAATCCCTACCATGTGATTGGTAGAGGGGAACCTTGAGTGAGAATTGTGAGTGCGGACTCTCCCTCCCGCCCCACCAATTTCTATCATCTCTTAGGGGGAGACACCCCATAATTGACCAGTATCATCGATTTTAAGTGTTTATCATAACCAAGGAATTGAAGTTTTTCATACCAATGAGGGTGTTTGGTTACAAGTGGGTCATCCCACCAAGGTTGGATATAGTTTAGGGCTACGTTATTGGTCACCCACTAGGAAAAGCACTTTGGGCACACTCGTAGGAAACTTGATCAAGAATGAAAAGTGGTTTTAGGGACTCATCTATTATACCAATGTTTGTAACCTCAATAAAGGATGACGAACAAGGCAGTTGGGATGGTTGCATCCGATATCAAGAGATACACATTGTATGTGAGTTCTGTGGGGTTAGAAGGTGTCATGATAGATATCTAAGCCATCCTCAACAAAAACTCAAAGAAAATCATGTTATAGTACATCAAATTAAATATTTTTTCATGAATTATTTATTAACATCAGTGAATTTTGAGTTGTTTTCAAATAGATTAAAGATTAAATATTACATTGTATTTTAATTTTTTTTTGAAAGAAATTGAAAATTTGAGAATATTTTTTAATCGTCTTATGTTTTAGTGTGTTTGCCCAGAAAGAAATATTAAAACCAATTCTCATGCAACTTGGTACATAGAAGATGACAAAAAAATAAGATTGGAACATTTATATATATTACTGCTCTCTTTTCAATGAAATAATGGTGTGACTTATAAAATTTCTTTTCTCTTACCATAACTTACTCTTTAGAAACTTCGATTATACTATATATTATATTTCCAAATTTTAAAATCCTCCGCAACATAGAGAGAATATCGGTTATCTAGATAAAGAAAAAAGTGGAATTTGGAATTTTTATTTCTTATTAGTGTATTAAATCTAATGGATTTGAAAAAAAAAATTATATATGAAGTTTTTTAATTTTTATTTTGGATAAACTTGGAAATATGCAAATAAATAATTAAGAAAAAATACTTAATGAAATAAGTAAAAATTGTAATTTTGTAAATTTAAAATCAAAATAAAATTATTAAATGTTTATAATGAACATATTTTAATTACTAATATTATGAATTAAATATAATTTAATAATATATTTTCATCTAGTATACCAAATAACTAATAATACATTTTAACCTACTTTAAGTGGTTAATATCATACTTTAAAATGTTTTAAAAAGTTCAAGTAATATATGATGTGAATTAACTTTTTGTGGGGCGACATGGTGGTTATTTCACTAGTATGTTATCTTCTAGAGCAGGTTTCAAATCCCAGAAGGGGAAACCATGGGCCGTCGTAGTGAAGCTAGAAGGAGAAGTATAACATTGGAGTTTGGAATCCAGGTTCATAGTGAAGCTAGAAGGAGAGGTATACCATGGGCCGTCGTAGTGAAGCTAGAAGGAGAAGTATAACATTGGAGTTTGGAATCCAGGTTCATAGTGAAGCTAGAAGGAGAGGTATACCATGATTGTTTGGAACCTGGGTTCTAGTTTGCAATGGTCTCCGAACATCTAGGCCCTGGACTAAAGTTTAAGTTATTTTTATATATGTGACTTATAAGTTGTTACATGTCCAATAACATTACTAATTCTCATTAACAATTTTTTTAAAAAAACATATATAGTGAATTAAATACTTTTAATAACACATTTTTATTTAATATACAAAATATTTAATACTATACTTCAATATGCTTCATAGGGTTAATATCACACTTTAACATGTTTTACAAAATTCAAGCAACATAAGTGGTGAAATAAATACCTTGAAAAACACATTTTTTCTAATATACAAAATAGTTAATAATATACTTTGACTTTATTCAAATAGTTAATGTCATAATTTAACATGCTGTAAAAAGTTCAAGCTTACATATGTTGTGAATTAATTACCTTTAATAACACATTTTTCTTTAATATACAAAGTAGTTAGTGATATAAAATGATCACTGTCACAGTTTAACCTGCTTTAAAAAGCAAAATAATAGTGTCTTATATAAGGCATATCTAGTGATTTTATGCGTAATATACAAAGTATTTAATAGTGTACTTTAACGTGCTTTAGAAAGTTAAACCAAGATATTAATGTACACAGTATTTATGTGTACTTTAACATGCTTTAGAAAGTTAAATCAACATATAATTTTTATATAAAGCATATGCATTGATTTTATGTGTAACGATGCTCACAACCATATCAGAAATATGCCTCCAAAATGATCTACCACAAAGATGGTATCATTAAGTGATATTTTTCGAAGTTAGATTTAATTAATTTTTAGTTTGTAATATTATTTGTGTGGAAATAGTTATTTTAACAAAATTAAAATTTGATATTATTGGTAATAAAAATGATCTTTACAATCATTATAGTTGGATAGTGAATAGTTGGATAGATATTACTTATATTAATGATAAAAAGACCTACATATCAATCTATTATTTCTTTCCATCAATTCTAACTTTTATAAGAAAAAGAATTTGGATAAAAATAGTCCTTACAATGGTTTAGAGAATGATATTTCTAGCCTAAGGAATGAAGGTAATATCCTTTCAATGAGTAACTTTAATGCTCAAACTTCAAGCAACCAAGTTATTCTTCTAAGCAATCATTCCAACCCTAATCTTCTTTGGTTAGACAAAGACCTTACACTGGTTAGCCAGTACAAAAGGAGCTTTGAAGACCTCTGGGAGAATTTGTTTGGGTCTAAGCTACTTAATCTCTGTAGTGCTCAGGATCTCATAATTTGCAATAGTTTAAAGAAGTGGCCCAATTCTAGCAAGATGACCTGCATCCATGGGCTTGGTAGCAGTGTGGTAGACTATGTTATTTTTGATCTCCCATTATGAAATGAAATAATAAAGTTTGACATCTTAAATGACCATGAGCCTGACTCTAATCATAGGCCTTTACTTATAACTCTCTATTTGTCATGCATAGAGATCCCATAGAAGATAATCCTTATAGCCAAAAGAGCTTATTTTTAAATGATTAATATAACTATATTTGAAAAAAAAAATTGTATTTGGGTGGTGAGATTAGAATAGAAAAATGGATCTAAGATGGGCTATAAATATATATGGGTTGTTAACTCACTCTCTTTCACATATTTATAGGGAGTTCACTTGGTAAACCTATGGCATATCATGCTTAATTGTGGAATTTTAGAGAGTATTTTTTCTTTTACATTCCATAATTTAATATTAATATAAGCCCCTAATTTCACCAAATATTGTAAGTAGCATATTTTAATATTTTTTTACTCTTTATTATTTATACATCTATTATGTTATTTCCAAAATTTTACATATATCTCTAAAATTTACTTTACCACATATTGTTTGCAACATGGTATTAATCTTTAAAACATCTAACATGTTCAATAGGATTCAAAATATCATTTTGTTTTTACGATGCTCTATTATAAAATATCTAGTCATTTCCATTCTTCATGGAGAGAACTTCATGGTTCATTGAAATTCTCTATATAGACTAGAGATATATCATCCCCTAGGTGTAGATCAATAAAGCACCCCCTTTGAATGTCACTTGTTCAATCTCTCAATTAGTCCTATGTGCTAGAGAGACCCAAAAATTATAATAGTAACCCATATCATACTAGTAAAAACTTCAACTAATTGTTAATTTTATCCAATCATAAAATAAAATAAAACTAAAAATATATAACTTTACTCATAATACTTTATTTGCATAAAAAAATCTCACATTATCAACTCTATTACTAATCACCACCATTTACTCAAACACCCTACCATAAACCTTTAACCCTCGTAAACCCCCAAAAAAAAACTATTAAATATCAACCCCTGATATTTACTCGCATAATTTAACCTAACTTAAAAAAAACCCAAAAAAGACTATTGAATAGTTCAACCCCTGATATTTACTGGCATAATATAACCTAACTTAAAAAACCCATCACGTATTTAATAGAATCTAATATATTAAAATTATGGCTTGCCACTGAATTCTCAAAGAGTCTAAGATCCACTTTTTATTTTAATTTATTAAAATTAATTGATTAGTGTTTTCGTCATTTTATATTTGTTCCAACTTATCTCAACATGGGTTGACTGTTGAGTGTTCTAACCAATATAATGTTTTGGACTATCGTTTCCATTTAAATATATTATTAGTTGTTGCTATGTTTGAAAGTAGGACGATGTATGAATGATATATCAGGCTGATTGTTTGGATGCTATATGAATAATTTCGACCTGTCTTCATGACTTGATTCAGAAATTACATCCTGATTTGCATACGAGATCAGCAAAATCAATCCACTATCCTTTATTCCATCTGTAATTACCTTCTTGATAATATCTTAATCGAAGAACACTTAAACTAGTTAATTGAAAGAACAATTTTAGAAATATACACATGCATGAAAGAAGAGACCAAATGAAAGACACCTGCATCCGGCGTCATGGACTTTAATGTCCAAGCTCATGGCCTTTTCTCACTCCACGTGTATCTTACGATTCAAAGACAATTCCATAGCATTTGAATTTCTTTCAAAGAAAAAAAATCATAAAGGTGTTGGGGAATAGTTCGAGTTTTCCAGTGCTAAGGCCCTAACATGTCTCAAATCTTCAAGCTTGGTTGCTCGCATTCTTCGTATCTGACTGGTTCATTCAACATCTTATCTGGTAAAGTTCATTAGTAAGTTTTTCTAGGGTTCATTTGATTATGGTTATACTGGGTAATCATTTGCTTGGCTTTTTTTCTAAAACAACCATTGGTCTCCACTCCGCTGCGAGAGCAATCACATTACGGCACAGTATAATTGTTCTTGCAGCTTCCTTTCGTCGCTGCAAATTACGAGGAATAGTCACTTCCATTATTTTGAAACCCCAACAGTCAAGTGAGACCCACGACACGACATCGACACTTCGTTGTGGGATAATCTAATTCCAATTAGTTTTAGTGTCAAAACCGTCCATCCAGGGGTTTTATTTCAGATTCAGTTAGTTCAGTTAAGTCTTACTGCAATCAATCATTTCAGATTGAGTTAGTCTAATTTAATTCAGTCTTATTGTAATCATTTATCGTTAATGTCTCCAATATAATAATATTTTACCCCTGTTTACATTCCTGGTCAGACGGCATAAAACTCCAGAGAGAGCAGCTAAGACCAAGAATTCGACAAGGAGAAAAAGCCTTAATTGTTTTAAGAAAGCTAGCTGTCTGAAACCGCTTCTGTGAAGAAAACGAAGTACATCGTTATCTCCCGTCAGTTCAAAGAGAAGGGAGAGACGAGTTTTAAGTTTTTTCTTTCAAAAAAAATTGAATCATCAACGCATCCCTCCACGTTAACTAACGTTTTTCGCTCTGCGAGGCTGCGCATTGCCCAAGTTATAAAAAGGTTACGGCAAATTACCTCACGGCAAAGGGCTCGACGAAGACGGTTGAAGAGATTTTTTTCTCAAAAGTCAATGTCCGTTGATCTAATTGGCGCATGAGGGTTCCATTGTATCATGAAAAGCGCTTGTACAAATTGAGTACTCCAATCTCGTTTTCCTTTAAAAGGTACGCATATGCAAAAAAAAATCTTATGTAAGGTTTTGAGTGCCATGTTTTGGAAAAAAAAAGTGTGGTATAGTGAGATTATAAAACTATTTAAGTCTATTTAAAAAGAGGCACGAAATATGAGGTGTGCAAGTTCATGAGCTGAGTTTGTTTAAAAAAAAGGGAGTCATATCACATGCGGGAGGTTTACTTGAGAGATTTGGGGTTTCCTGAAAGAATTTTAATATATTTGAAAGAATTTTATTATATTTGAAAAGGAATTTCTAAAAAAATTAGAGAACAAGGGGTCTATGTGAGTTTTGGGTCTATGTGAGTTTTTAAAAGGGTTTGCTAGTTTTTTGAAAAGGTTTTATTCAAAAAAAAAACCATTATTATTTTTGAAAGCTATTTTTAAAATAGATAATGATTTGTTTAAAAGAAGAAGAGAAGGAATACATAGATGTTTATGAATCCCATTATGCATAGTTGCAACTAGATGAAGATTTGGTGAATCCAACAACAAAGCTTGATGACAATTTGGTGAATCCAACACTAGTGTTTCTCATGACAATGAAGTTGCCATTAGAGCAGTCAATATCCATCAATTCAATTTGCTGATGTTAAACTTGATGAAGACTTGTTAACTAATGATGAATGGTTGCATACGATTCAACAAAAACATCATATAGAAATGATGTTATTCAGTCAGAAAGGCCCACTTGAGTCAATGGAAGACAATCACACTGCAATAGAACATGTTAGTATAAAGACAGAGAGAGAGAGGCAAAGAAGGAAGCCCAAGAAGAGAAAACAGAGACAAAGGCAGAAGCAGAGTTGGAAGTGCAACATGAAAAATATCTCATTACAAAGGAGAAGGTCCATAATCAATGTGGTTATGCAATTTTTTTTAATTCTAACATCTAGCAATATTGTGTCTAGATGAACGATTATTGAGGAAGAGCTAAATTTCCTTGAAACATGGCTTGCAACACCATGTCTAAATGAAGTCTGCATAGAGGTTGCAATAATGAATCTTGAAGACAACTTTGATGATGACAATATTAATGAAATTTTCATGTATTATAGTCATGAAGAGATGAAATTGTTTTAAGGACTTATGTTGCAGCAAAAGATGGATGATGAAAAGAACAAAACAAAAGATTACATGTGGCAGTGGTCCACATACAAGCCGATGTTTGAATAAGTCTTGGATATGCTTAGACAACCTGGAAGAATGGAAGACATGTACCAACAAATGAAGAAACTAAGGCTTGAAGAATACAACAAGAAGAAACTCTAAAACAATTTAGAGGCTACAAGATATGGAAGAAGAGCAAAAGAAATGTAAATGTAGATGAAGCCAATATTTTGAATTGTAAGCCTAGGTGAGACATAGACCAACAAACATCTTAATTGAATTTTTATGTGGTTGTAATTCAGGTGGAGTGTTGGAGAATTTAATTCTAATCACCTGCTAGGTGTCAAAATTGTCCATCGAATTGTCCTAGTTCAATTTCAGTTAGTCCAGTTCTAATTCTAATCAACTGCTAGGAGTCAACATTGTCCATCCAAGTGTCCTAGCTCAATTTCAGTTAGTCCAGTTTAGTTTAGTCTTAGTGCAGTCAGTCATTTATTCTTGATGTCTCCAATGTGATCTTATTTAATTGCTTCCTAATATTGGGGAAAGAAAAATACTCTGCTCCATAGTTTACATTTCTTGTAATAAGATACAAAAATAAATTTCCAGAAACATAATATTTATATTTGATTTGTCATACAATTATTATAGTTAGGTAATATGCGCATTCTTTAATCTTGAGAAATTTTAATTATAGTTAGGTAATATGCGCATTCTTTAATCTTGAGAAATTTTAATTAATTTCTTTTAATGAAATTACTTAATATGTAAATAAATTTTAATATCTAACATTGTTTAATTTATTTAAATAGTAGAGAGTACACAAATCAAAAAACGGAGAATGATTACATTATTCATATAGGTAGTAAACGATATTGCAAGTAAGAGATTAGTAATATAGAAAATGTGTTATAATTAGATGCAACTCTCACCCCATGACAAACCCTAATATTATGGAAACATTATTTTTTTGCATCCTCTTTAGCAAACGTGAACCCAAGCCTACATTCCCTACCTTGTCAATATTATGAGAAAATGTATGCAACATTTTAGTTGGCTTAATGAAATGATATCTCGTGGGAACATCTAATATTATCCTTAGCTGGATTTATCCACCGTCATCTCCCTTCCTCTCACCTCCACAAAGATATGAATTTAACTATTTCACTTTAAATGACATTAGGGATTCACTCTAAATGAGATGCATCCATATGGAGACATGAGACACTTTTTTTTTTTTTTTTTTCCAGCTAATTCTTATTAAGAATATTGTAATACACCAAAATTAAAAATATTTTATTATGCATGATTTATCTTATTCAAAAAGAAAATTTCAACATGGAAAAATTGTAATTATTGAGAAAGTTTTATTTTTAATTAAGCAAATGGATAAGCTATATTGAAAATGAATAAACTATTTCATTATGGAATAAAATTGGGTGGCTATTGGAAAAGAAAAATTAGAAAAATGCCATGTTCACATTTACAGGAAAGGACAAAAAGTCTAAAATATAGTTTTATCTAACAAAATTCTTTGGCCATGGGATAGTGAAAATTAAGTCCTAGGCATCTTTGATGGAGGTGGTGGTGTTTTTGGGTATGTTAGGAGGTTTTGTGGGGGAGCCAAGTACCCATTATCACTAGATGTGAAAGAAGTTGTTATGAGCACTAAAGAAAAAGTGTGACATTGTGGAAAAACTATTGTATCATTATGTAAAAATACTAGAAGGGGGTGAAGTACCATTACTAGAGAGAATAGACTTGAAAAAAACATTTACAATATTTTACCCCAATAATGTCATAGCACCAAGCATGGGGGTGTCTGAATTGAAGGGCATTGTGATGCAGGTCTACCCCGCAAACCTAGAATCTTTACTCTTCTCATGCATATAAAAATGCATCTCTAAACATTTGCCCAGATAAGACTCCTTCTGGAAATTTGTACACACCTCAATTGTGGAAGCTCCTCAATTTCAAGTCATAAACTCAACAATCTTCATTATGGTACGCGTTCTGTACCAGTTTTCCCCAACGCTAAACTGTGACTTACCATTCATCCATCATTCTCGAAGTGACAGCTCCTTCTCTGCGCCCTTGACTCCCGGTGTAGGAATCCTAATACAAAAGAGCATCGATTTATGTAAAACGATCTGTCTTCATCCGTCAAATCTGCCACTTCTGCAAAACATTATTTTGGCAATTATATAATATGACCTCTGCCTTATCACATTTGGCAATAAATACAATCGACATCAACTACAGTTCCAACATGGAATTAAACATTTTGTTATCACACTACGACTTGTCAACTGTTTGATCGAACACCTCATTCGATGGCACATCTAGTGACAACTTCAATTAAGCCAGCGCTGCTCCATCACCCTGTTCTACGTGTCAATGGTTCAATCCCAGGCCAGAACTTAACTTATCAAACCAGATATAAAACGTTGTTTAATTTTTAACAAAGTTAACACATTCCAATACTCAATGCCTACGATTCATAACAAGAGATTTCCATTTGCTAATTAAACTCTCAGCAATCATATATGTCCTTCCATTCTAAATGTAAACTTCCCTATTCCTGTAAATCAATAATGGTTCTAACATCGAATTTCAAAGCTCTGTTCCTACTTCATGCTTTTCAAACCAGAATTATATTGCTGCTCAGTAGCATGAAACATGAAACGATCCTATTCAAAATCGATAGAGCTTAAAACAGATATGCGCCCTTTTAATGCAAACTGAGGTTTAAATTAACAATGATCCATCACTCCTTGATCTCTCATTCGGTTCACATGGATTTACCATTTAAGGCCCAATTACAGGAATTAAATACACAATTTCTAAATTAATCAATGCAGTTCTAAAACACAGTCTTCATATTAACAATGAAAACTACTTACAAACTTTATCTTTGCCAGACCAGATATTCAACTTTCATGGCCTTCGAATTGCCTGGAGGCTTATAACTTTGGCTGTCCAAGTCTCCCCTCTCCTCTCTCTTCCCTTTTTTTCAGCCAGAAAGGTTATATCTAAGTCATAGCTAACTACTTCCCGCACATGAAAGAATTAGTTATTCAGTTACAACTCAGTCTTTATCATCATTTAACTAAACTAGACCACTCTTAACTACCTACCCTTATTGAAATTAACACAAATTTAACAATGAAGTCTTCCTCAAGTATTTCATTAGCCACAACATGTGACCACCCCGTCACATTGCTGGCCCAAGTCTAGATGCTCCTGCATCAAACTCTCACGCTTGAAAACATTCATGATCTCCTGATCATGTGCTTTTAAGAAGGAATGAAGAAAAACAAAAATTCCTCCTGGATCCCAGACTTGGTCTTGGAGTTGTCCATATGCTCTGCTCCTTTGTTTAGGCTGCTTGTTAGCTGCTTCGTGCTTCATCTTCCTTCTCTGGTCACAATAGTTTAGAGCTGAAAACACCCTAATAAGTTTGTCGTTGTGTTCAAGTTCATCTTCCTTTTTAACTTCATGAGACCTGACCACCTGCGCAAGATTGTTTTCTTGGAAAAACATTTTGGTCACATCTTCTCCAAAAGACAAACCAACATTCTGTGTGCTCGGTCCATGCCCTTTTTGGAGCTATGGATCGCTACAAAGTATTCCACACATCAAACCCTTTTCAGGTGGCTCGCGAAATCGAACAATTTCTTTGATATCTTCCAGTCTTATACCATCAACGCTAAAAAGACTATTACGGACAACAAGAATCTTGTCATTGAGGACATGAGCCAAAAGAAAACAACAAAACACTTCAGCGAAAAACTCAACCATACTTCCACTGTACTTGGACTTGACTTCGCCCTCAAAATTACAAATCTAGTTCTTACCCCTGCTTCCATGATTTCCTCTTGGACACATATACTTGAATACAAATGGCACAAGTACGAATTCAACTGAAAATAAGCCTCGGTCAACAAAATCATCATTAAAAAGATAACGATTTTCCTCCAAAGGAAGCCTACCAACATCAAAGATGTTAAAAAGGTCATAATACTGACCATGGATGTCATCACAAACAGTGAATTGCTTTCCATTCGGAGAAATCACCTCCAACAGATCCTCTACTTGCAATACTATTTGAAATGCACACTTTCTGCGTATACTTTCCTGATTCTTGAAGTCATCCACTTTATAAATTCCAATTTTACATTTTCTCCTTCTACTCCATGCTGTTTCTCCACCTTTAATGAATGAAAATTAATGGAATCATCAACAGAGTGATTCTCAAGACCATTCGCTGAGATGGCCTCAATAAGTCTAACATTTTTTACTGTTGTTTCGGTCTCTTCAAACTTTTTGGCTGTGTTAGGATCATTTAGACAAATTCTCTTACCCCACTGTAAATTTTTTTGTACTTTGCTGATCACTTTTTCTGATGCTGCCAGCCTTTGCCTTCTGGTCTGCTTCAACATTAGTTCCTTTATGTTCCCAATCTTTGTTTTCAGTCGATCTTCTTGCTGGTCGTCTTCATTAATTCTCACTTCCTGCTCTAGCTGCTGTCCAGGTACATTTTCCTTTGTCTCACACATCTACACTGTGTGTCTCCTTTCAACGGAGTTTCAACTTGTTGTGCTAGACGTTTTCCTTTCATCAACACTTCAGTGTGTTGATTTAACTCTTTCAAAGAGTTTTCAAATTTTTCCCTTGCATCATCAATTCTAATAATGCTTCCTTGGCCTCCTGAAGTATCATGGACTACATTGACATCATTCCTACCAACTCCTATAGAAGTAAATTCAGATTTTCCATTCTGCATATCAACATCATTATTTACTTGTTTGATGGAATTACTAATTACATTTTCTACTCCATATTTTCAATCCCAACCAATGTTATTTGTATATGTAGACATACTGATATCATGTTCTGATGACCCTACAGAATTGACATTTATGCCCTGCTTATCAGTCTCATGTTTGCTTTTTACATTTCTGTTATTTTTCTTCTTACGGACTACAGAAGCACCATCATTACCACTGGCAGCAATTGGAATGCTTAATGGCATACTTGTTTCAAACATAGAACTACCTGACATGTGGAGCTCGTCATTTTCAGTAACCAACTCCACAAAATTTTCTTCTTGAAAACGAATTCTGGGGTGAACCCAAAATCTAGTTTCCCCAATAAAACCATCTTCAGGCCTGTGGGTTATGGTCCCGCGCAACCTATAGGAGTTGCTTCTCAATCTCTTCTTCTTGTCCTTACTGGCACCACTCTTGCTATCAGTGCAACGGGGGTTTTCTTCCAAAACTGCCACGTCAATTTCCTCAACAACTTTGTCTCCTTTGCCAGTCTTTAATCCCATCTTTGTGCGGCCTCTTGACCATTTTTTTAGTCTTGGCCTCTCCATCGTCTTCACTATCAGTAGGTTGTGGTGGCTCTTCGACCTTTTCTTCTTCCTTCATTTGACTGCTCAACTGAGTCAAATATTTCTCAACATAGGCAATAATACCTGCATTCACCAATAAATTGTTAGTTTTAAAGAAATAGGACCTTCTGGTCTCTTTTGATGCTTCAGGCATCGATCTCCCATCATTGACTTTCTGGACTTCAATAGATTTTGTTTCGAATTGTTGGTTGCTTTCTTCTTCATCCTGCTGATTCACGGTTTCTTTAATGTCCCTACAGACACAACTTCCTTGTGGATTCTGATCTTCCATCTCACTGCCAAATAACTTCTACTCGATTCCTCTGATTTCAACATCATATCTGTTAATGTCATTTTTTGTACCTACGGTTACATCATTATTTGAAAATTTATGACATTCATTCAACTCCATAAATGTTAAAAATATTTCATGTCTATCATGCATAGTAACTGTAATTTCTCCTGGATCAGATTCTATAGGTTTTCCTCTTCCATCAGGTTCCTTTAGCCACTGTTCCAAAAACTCGATTTCCCTCTGAAATCTTCTTAGCACTTCATCACTACCTTCACTCTGGCAATCTTCCTGAGTTATCTTGGTTTCAACATCATTACATCGACAAATGTCTTCAGCAATTTCATTAAACAAATACATTTGTTTACCTCCTTGGAATTTTTCTTCGGCATTTCCACGTTTCTCCTGTTCCATAACAGCTTTGAATTTCTGTCTTATTCCCAACAAGAATTCATTCGTGATTTTTTCTTGTTGTGATAAATCATTACCTTCCTTCTCTGAAAGGAATTCCCTACTAGGCTTTACCTCAAATGTTTCATTCTCCTTTGTGACAGTTCCATCAGAATTCTCACCATCTTTCACACATCCTGCAAACATACATAAACTGTGAGAAAATTTTCAACACTGCATAGCCTCATCTGCTTCTCTCGCCAACACATCTTCGGATGATTTTGAACTATCCCAATAGTTCATGAGATCCTCCTCTTTGGTCTCTTCACCTAGACTTTCACCCTGTTCTGGGCCACAAATGGAAACATCCATTTTTAACTCAGCCTCTCTGAGTTCTCGACAACTCAACATCTGCTCGAGCTTCCTTAGCTCTTCTGCCAACTGTTTGTTTATCAACGTTTCTCTCTTTGCGTGTAGCTTGTACCACTTCATCCTCTTTCTCATGGTCCGACCATGTCTCTGGTCTTTCATATTCTCCTGTAACAACTCCATCAATAACTCAAGATGCACTGCTATCTTAGCTTTCTCTTTCTCATACTTTTCATCAATCAACTGCTTCCATATGCCATTTTCCTTGGCATCCTTCTCCCTCTTTCTGCTGTGGCCTCTCTCTGAACCTCTGCTCCCTCTATTATGACATTCAGTAGTCATCTTCCTTGCCATGAGTTTCTCACCCATGAGTTGCACCAAGCCTCTACAACAACAAGCTCTCCTGCTACCACTTACCTCACCAATCCCTTCCTCCGGATCTGGTCTTTTGGTAATCACCCGATCCTCTACTGGAACCTTTTGAGCATTTCTCCACTGCTCCTTCAGGCTTCTCTCATCTGCAACTTTCAAGAACACACTTGTCCTTTTCATTCAACCTCTGTTGAATCTTCAGGTTCTACCACATTCACCTAGAATCCCTTCTTGGACTCCTCTATCACTGCTCTACAGCTATGATTTGCTTCTTCCTACTGAGACTTTCTTCAATCTTCTTGCAACCTGAATTATGCTAAAAACTTTCAAACCAGAGTCAAATATCATCTGACAACTCACCTTCAAGATCCTCTTGATCTTGCTTCACTTCCTCAACTGCACTACGTCCCTGTTCTGCAGTCTTCATTAGTTTCAAAATCTGATCTTAACACAGGCAATTAATTTAACTGGAAACTTAAATCTCCACACAGAGCTATTCCAGCTCTGATACCACTTGATGCAGGTCTACCCCACAAACCCAGAATCTTTACTCTTCTCATGCATATAAAAATGCATCTCTAAACATTTGCCCACATAAGACTCGTTCTGGCAATTTGTACACACCTCAATTGCGGAAGCTCCTCAATTTCAAGTCATAAACTCAACAATCTTCATTATGGTACTCGTTCTGTACCAGTTTTCCCCAACGCTGAACTGTGACTTACCATTCATCGATCATTCTCGAATTGACAGCTCCTTCTCTGCGCCCTTGACTCTTGGTGTAGGAATTCTAACACAAAAGAGCATCGATTTATGTAAATCGATATGTCTTCATACGTCAAATCTACCACTTCTGCAAAACATTATTTCGGCAATTATATAATTTGACCTCTGCCTTATCACGTCTGGCAATAAATACAATCGACATCAACTACAGTTCCCGCATGGAATTAAACATTTCGTTATCACACTACGACTTGTCAACTGTTTGATCGAACACCTCATTCGATGGCACATCCAGCGAGAACTTCGATTAAGCCAGCCCTGCTCCATTACCCTGTTCTACGTGTCAATGGTTCAATCTCAGGCCAGAACTTAAGTTATCAAACTAGATATAAAATGTTGTTTAATTTTTAACAAAGTTAACACATTCCAATACTCAATGCCTACGATTCATAACAAGAGATTTCCATTTGCTAAATAAACTATCGGCAATTGTATATGTCCTTCCATTCTAAATGTAAACTTCCCTACACCTGTAAATCAATAATGGTTCTAACATCGAATTTCAAACCTCTGTTCCTACTTTACGCTTTTCAAACCAGAATTATATTGCTGCTCAGTAGCATGAAACGATCCTATTCAAAATAGATAGAGCTTAAAACAAATATGTGCCCTTTTAATGCAAACAGAGGTTTAAATTAACAATGATCCATCACTCCTTGATCTCTCATTCGGTTCACATGGATTTACCATTCAAGCCCGAGTTACAAGAATTAAATACACAATTTCGGAATTAATCAATGCAGTTCTAAAACACAGTCTTCATATTAACAATGAAAACTACTTACAAACTTTATCTTTTCCAGAATAGATATTCAACTTTCAGGCCTTCCAATTGCGTGGATGCTTATAACTTTGGTTGTCCAAGCCTCCCCTCTCCTCTCTCTTCCCTTTTTTTTTTTCAGCCAGAAAGGTTATACCTAAGTCATAGCTAACTACTTCCTGCACATGAAAGAATTAGTTATTCAGTTATAACTCAGTCTTTATCATCATTTAACTAAACTAGACCACTCTTAACTACTTACCCTTATTAAAATTAACACAAATTTAACAACGAAGTCTTCCTCAAGTCTTGCATGAGCCACAACGTGTGACCACCCCGTCACATTGCTGGCTCGAGTCTAGATGCTCCTGCATCATGTTGACTCAATTCTCACAACAATTCAGTAGAATGTGGCTTATCCGACATCATTCCCCTTCAATATCACATCACATTCATCCAAGTCCTTTTACAACAATTAAAGGAAAGCTTATTTTCTTTAAAGCCTCTTTAGAGTTGATTCACTATATAAATCCTTTTATTATTAAGAAGAAGAATATCATAGTTACAGTTATTTTGATATTGTTTTTATAATGATGATTAATTGTTTTTATAATGATGATTAATGAAAAAAATCGTCAATTTATTAGATTGATAGATATAGAAATACAATAGTTATTGTTTATGAAAATTTGATTGTTAAGTCATTTATTTACGGTAGAGAACTATTCAAACCTAGAGAAAAATAAAGAACAATTGTAAATAAATATCATATTATGGAGATCCACATTTTATGTATGTTTCGAACTACATTTTAAACTAAATAAAAGTAGAAAGAGATAATTAATAAAACAAAACAATTTCCACTGAGATGACTAAGAAAGTGGGCTTTAGGATTTTTAAGTCCTCACTCAATAGTGTTTGTCCATAGGAAAAGGCCGCTTTGTTTTACAAATAACAAGATCTATTCGGAATTGAAGTATTTTTCTAAAAAAATGTAACGCTAGAACATTACAAGATACCAACAATGAAATATTTGTATATGTCTTTGTGTGCTTCCCAAATTTATAATCTACACCTCTATCCCTGTAATAAGAAAAAGAGATTGTTAATTACACAGTAATGATATAGGAGAAAGAGAATGAAGCTTACCAATTTTCTTTCTTAATATTGTATAATATTTTATAACAAAAGTATAATTGATTGTACAAATTTCGCAAGTTAGGGAGTCCAAAGCACTTTTATTAAAAGGAAAAAAATAAATTGTAATGCTAACAAAAAAATAAAAATGCATATCACACCTTATACAAAATATGCCAGAGAATAGAGAATAAATATATTCTCATTTTAAAACATTTTCGAATATATCGAATCACACGGGATCAAAACCATTCCCTTATTTTACGACCGAATCAAATTTAAACATATCATTAAGTCACAGGGTAGAAACCTGTCAGTTTTTCTTTAACTAACCAACCATAGATACTACAAATGAATCATATAAATAATATTATATAACATATTTCAATGAATCAAGTTAGAACTCAAGAGGGAAAATTTGGAAAAAAAACTAAAATCATATAAATAATACTACATAACATATTTCAGTGAATCAAGTTCTTTGGAAAAAAATCTAAAACCATTTTAATAACGTTGCTAACCCAAAAAAAATAAATTACATTTAGTATGATAGGGGTAAACCCTCGCCCTTAAGTTAAATATTCATAAAAATAGTAGGTTGTTTGCTAGCGAGGTACAAAAATTCACATTTGTGAATATAATAATTATAAGCGGCTACATGTAAGAAAGGCACCAGAAACCACCCCAGGGTTTAAGACATTAGCAATGACCAAACAGAAAACCTAAACTCATGTCAAGTGGGAGGGTTTTAATGTCATCATCATGCCTCTTAATTGAGATGTTTAATATTGCTTCTGACCAGAAAAGGTGGGCATGTGAATACCTGAAATGGAAACCCAGAGTCAGCTTGCATTCCAGAGATAACCTTGAATCTGCTTGTGCTCCAGTAGAATCCTTGAATCGACATGTTCCAACAGGACACCTTAAGGGATGAAGCCTAAAGGAAGCAATGAAAACAGATTAGAATTTTTTTTTAAAATTATATAAGAAGATAACCTCAGAGAAAACAAACTAGAATTTAAAGAAAGAAAGAACTTGCCCTGTCAAATTTTGTTGACGACAACCCATAATCATGTAGAAAATTAGCGAAGCAAGAAGTGGAAAATGGGGTTAATGGCAAATCGTAATAGTAATTATAAGTTCTATAAGTAGAAAAGGCACTCAATGAAACCCTCGTTGGCGTCATCACACTTACAACAAAGGAATAGTAAATCCATCACTAAGTTCAAATGAAAATGAAACCATCTGAATCGATAACAAAACATTCAGGGTTAATGTGAATGAAAACCATGTAGAATCGTCATGGAAAACCCTTCATACGTACAGTTGAAAAACTAGTAAAAAGAAACATGCATTGCATAACACATTAAACTTCAACTTGCGCCTATTGACGACCAAATGTTGGTTAACCGGATGGTCTAATTTGGACAAAGGACAAGTGGCTAGGGTTAACACTATACACCTATTCATTGAATTTTTAAAATGTGCTTGCCAATTCACCAAGTCCTCCAGAAACTTCAACGCATACTAGTATCAATGTATATAAATAATTAATTAAACAGTAATGTCAAAGCATTTATGTCCAAAAAATATGCCAAACCCTTCGTTGATGTGGTTACCAAGGGTGCATTTTTGGAGGGGAAACATCATGCATATTATATGCAAAATTATTGTGAACACCTTTTTATTTCACCCATTAATATTATACATAATTATATTCAAGGGGAATGTGAACTTTCGATGGTGTATATTAACTATCCAATGAACAATAACTTGGGAATGATTTTAGGGAATAATATGAACCTATTAAAATTTTGAATTATATACATCTGAAATTATGCATTCAAATTTTATTCTAGGAATAGAGTGAAAAACATCCAAAGATACGGGTTGATAGGTGTGTTGTAATTTATAAAACAAAATTACGAAATATTTGGTAGATGTTACAAATGGTATGAGAGTTTTAGTAACTATATTTAGGGTTTATTATGGGTTGAAAATAAAAATAAAAATTGATAATGTTATTAATTTAAGATATTCTTATATGTTAGAAATGGCCGGTGAAGAAAGTAATGCAAATACTATATATATTAGGGATGAAGATAATGAACAACACCTTAAAGAAGTTGAACAAGAAATGTGTGTGGAATTAAAAAAATATTTCAATTGGGATAGGAATCAAGATATACAACTTGTACTGGTAGAGACTTTACAACTCCTCAGAACAGAGTTAGCAAGCTACATAATAGATAATGAAAATTTGTTAAAAGTTCAAGGAGAATAGAAGGAAATTAATGTTATATTACTAGAAGGAATCACTGGTAGACAAGAAATGAAGCACAATGGTCAAAATTCTAATACTAAAGATGAAAGAAATGAAAGCATAAAAAGGAAGAAATAAGAAGATAAAGGTGAGAGATATTAAAAAGGAAGATTGAAGAGTAGACATTGTGCATAGATTGTTCACAAAACAATTTGCTTATTACCTCGCAAATAACACAATTATATCAAGTATATAAATTGTTTATGAGATCCAACAATTTCCAAACCAAGAAATTGCTTGATCTCGGGGATCAGTTGCTCAAAATTCAAATTGCTAAAAAGTACTCAAATCCTCTATCGCTGTGTATATCTCAGTGATTTGAATCCAATGCAACTTGAATCATTAAAAACTGATATTGTATGCTCCTGATATGACGTTTTTATCGAATTCCCAAACATGTAAAAATTTAAAAAATTGACAGTGTGATTGTACATTTTGGGCCAGTGGCATGCGCCACTTGGCCTCTCTAGATTGGTCCAAAAATGGTTAGTTTTGATTGGCTCATAATTTATTTTAATATTGTGGGTTCAATTTTTTTTATAATATTTAGGGTTGACTGTCTTTTGGAAGGACCAATGGTGGGAGGCCAAGTAGGCCAATGGGTAGTTGTCATGTGGCCTTTAGGTGTGATCTAAAAATTTGTATTGGGGTCAAAGAACCCCACAGGATTCAAACATCATACCTTCCACCGAGCAACAACATAAGCTACCATTGCACCATTTCACATGTTACTTAACAAAATATTGTCTTCGGTTTCATTTAAACGTTAGCACAATATATATTGGAGTTAGGGCCGGAGCTAAGCCCTAGCACTAGTCCTTGCACCCTCAAAACTAAGGGGCAGGTACCTAGGTTAGGGCTTAGCCCAAACCCTAAGACTTGGTCACATCCCACGCAATATATGGCAAGTGGAGTGCGGGTGGAGTTGGAAGAGGGGCCAATGCTTAAGGGACCAACCCCGGGCCATATGTGACCTAATACAACCGCAAGTGGAAGAAAAGTCTCTTTGTGCTAGGTTCTTGGAACGAGGGCCAACCTTGGATCACATAGACCCTCATATGATCTCAGTCTCCATGAAATGGTGGGTGCTAGGAATCTTGGCACCCAACGTAGTTCTATGAACATAATGCGACCATGTTGTAATGTACTGGGGGCTCGACCGATGGGGGCAAGTAGTTAGCCCCAGCCCCTCGACATGTGGCCCCCATATGACCTCAAATTTCAGAAAATGGGGGTTAATGAACATTTTAACTGTCCAACAATTTCGCCTGTTGGGTGGGGTTGTAGGCCAGATTTATGCATCGGTCCCAGATTTGGGGTGCTCAAGCTAGGCTTGGGTTGAATTGTAGGATAAGTAACTGTGAAAATTGAAAAAAACTTTGAAGAAGCATAACTTTCTCAGTTTTTTGCCAAATGAATTATAGAAAGAACCCAGCTAGGGTTTTTTACCAGTTCTGAATCCATTGGAGACATTTTTGTTGGATTTTGAGAATTGTAGAGCCACGAAAGCACAAATTTGGCACTTAATGAAAGAGGTGTTGCATTGGAAGCTGGACCAGGAGATGTAGCCCATGAGAGGGGCAAAATCCTTTTTCATGTGTTGTTGTTATGTGTTTCTCATATGGTATATTGTCTCTTTTTTGGCTATTAAATAAGTTTAAAAATCATTACTTTATGTGTTTCGTAACTTGATTCATTACCCAAAATACATAAAATTTCACTTGCAATTTATTCATCACCTTCATGTTTCAATTACAAATCTGTTGTAGTGGCTACAACCACCCTCCAAAATTTTGATCTGCACGAGTTTCGAAGCCTCCGTTGAGAGTTTCACTTGATGATTGCACACATGCGGGTTCACTCCGTGAGCTCAAGTGAGTCCTCGCATCCATCTTGCTTGTTCATTTCATTCAAGTTTCTGCATGCTGGTGTCTAAGTCATGCTTTTGACAATGTTCTGGTTATGCTCAAAGTCTTCACTTCATATGTGCTTGTTGTGTTTTCTATGAAAGCATATGTCCCACTCACACACGGAGTCATGTTCATTGTCGCGCAAGCGTCATCTTGATCAATGAACAGTCAATCACGAGTGTCGCGCTTATCACTTACACTGTCAACCAGTCATGTTGAACATGTGTGTCTGGATGGCTTGAGTCATTTCATTGTCGAGTCATTTGAGTGTGTGTTTGCATGATCACCCATGCATCTTTCGATCATTCACACACTTAGGCATTTTCATTTAAGTCGTGATGATCAGACTCCCCTCTTATAGTTGGACCATCACCCCGCAATGGACTCGATCGATTGTCAACCAGAACAACGTAGAAGCACCATGCTAGTCTTTTCAACCTATGTTTCCCACAAGAAATTCGATCAACTCCCATGTTGACCACTGAGACAGTCGGACCTGACAGTCACTCTAGGATTGACTCCCTTAAAAAATTCTGTAGAGGCCACTGCCCTCACTCGCTCAACTGACTGAGAAAATTATGCAGAGAGGCCGGACATACACTAAGTTCCCGTCCCTGTCTCCTTCAGAAAATTCCATTGTTTTCCCAATTAGTCATCTGGACAGTCGACTCCCTGCTCATCCAAGAAATTGTGTAGTTTTCATGAGAAGACCTTCTTTTGTCTAGCATTCCGCTCAGCTCAGAAATTGCGTAAAGATGATTAGTAGGTCGACTTCCCATATTTGGTGCAATTTCCCTGCCAACTGCCAACAACTCCTAGCAGTAGATTGCTAATTCCCTTCGAGAATTGCACTATTTTGGATGTGAGTGATCCCAACAGCCAACTGCTAGTTACCTCTAGCAATTGTGCAGTTTTGGCTGCCAGTGACCCTAGCATCCAACTGCCAGTTCCCTCTGGGAATTGCACAGTTTTGGCTGCCAGGCTCCCGAGCAATTCCTCCCAAAAACTACACAATTTTTGCCTGCTGCTCTTTCATTCCGAAAAATGCACAAATCATGTCTGCCTTCTCTTCCTGTAACTAAGACTGTCCCTCCCAAAATTTTCTCAATTTTCCCTCCGAGCCAAGCTAGACCTCACAAGAAATCACTATCGACTCAGATTGCTTGTCTCCATCACTCAGTGCTTGAAGCCATCATCTTGCTTCAGAACCTTGCTTCCTTTCCATTTCACATGCATCCGAAATGATCATGCATCATGGTAGACTATGAGGTTTTGGATTTGATGTCATCTTGTCATCAATGACTACAAGTATAGGTACACCAACAAAGATGGAAAGATGACGAATGGGATGAATGAAGGGAGCACATGCAGAAGGATAGGTTCACCAACGGACGAACGAAAGATGCATGCGAAACGGGCGAAAGCAATGAACATGCACCTTCGCGAACATATGAGCTTGTCAAGCCTTCGAACATGCAAGCAAGGAAGAACATGTTAAAGCTTCATCAAGCAAACCAAGGACCATCGAAGACTCTGCACACTTTTCCATGTGGAGGTGAAGCTATGGTACGCCATGAAGACATCCATCACCCAACAACATTGTAGCTCAATATGCACTCCAACAATAGTATGAATGTACCAGCATTATCATGCCAAGTCATGTCGAGTCATGTCATGAGTCATGTCACCCACATCTCCACTATGGGCTTGTTGTCAATCAATGTGATGTAACGTGGAAGTATAAGAGACCCACTTGTTGAACAAAGAGTTATGTAAGTCGAAAATTCATGGAAGTCAAAAGGTCATGAGGGTAGCTGAATAGCCACAAGGGTCAATTTCACCTTGGCTATAAATACCCCCTCATTTGTACATACAAAGGACGTTTTCACCTCAACTCCTCCCACATAACCAAGAGAGTCTGTAATCTTTTCTTTGAGGAGTAAGTAGTGGCTCCAATGCCCCACACTTGGGGTTAGTTATGTATGGTGTAATGATATGTCTTGGAACTTTCTCTTAATCCAGAAGCCTTCTGACAAGCCAACACATTTTCAAACGTGTATTTTATATGTTGTAAAACTGGTCTTTAAAACTTGTAATGCATGCTGCTTTAACCTGTGTTCTACATATGAACTGTTTCATTTGTTGTAATGCATAATCTATTAATGGAAATGTGTTGTATATGTTGTTAACATTCTCTCACCCGTGCAGACTACTCTCTTGGACATCAGATAGACCTTTCACACGAAGCTTGTTGTAACAACACGAAGCTTGTTGTAACAAACATTGCACTTGTTCGGACTGATCTGTTGAGTGTTGTATGTGTTATCTTACCTTCTATGTTGTTATTGCCACATCCGTGTAGACTGCTCCTCCGAAAATTGTGCATGTCATGTTGTGTTGTGTGCTCTTAGAGGTGTTGGGACTGCTCCCAATCAACCTAGAACTCGGTCTCACCCTCTCAGTCAACAGTGAAAGAACCATTGTTAGGCCCCTATACTACTAGTGTAACCCCTTATTGTTATTAGTACAACCCCCTTATTATATTGATGTACCCATGTAGTGCCGATATTGTCACTATTGTACCCCACAGAAGCCCACTATTGTTATTAGTGTGCCCTTACATTATTATTGTTATGTCGGCTCTAATTATGTTATGACCCCTTAGACTCCTTATATAGAAGGAGGTCTTTCATTGTACATCCAAGAATGGTTCATTATGTAATGTAAAGGAGGTTTCCCCCTCGAAGAGGCTGAATTCTAAGTCGTTGATCTATCTTTTCTATCTTTTCTTCAGCTGGTTTCATAACATTTGGTATCAGAGCTTTGGATTCTAGGGTTTCGCTGCTCCAAAAAAGTCATCGTGGAATTTTCACTATAACTTTTTTTCTGTGATGTTTCAGAAGTCGCAAGAAAAACCCATTTGATAATAATTGGTGCTGAACTGTGGGTCCAAATTTCAGAGCTTTTCGTGGGATATTTTCGGAGATATGATCTGAGGAAGTTGGCCTTTTTGCATACTCCTGAATTACACTCAAAACAGGTGACCTGGGGAAAATCATCATAACGTTCTTTCTGAGAATCGGATTGAAAATTTGTAAGAAGGTGCAGAAAGAGGACGGAGTTTAGTTTTCATTTATATATTTTTCAGAGTCAAAGGTTGAAACAGTTACACGTGGCACTTCATACAAGTTCGCTCTACTGAACTAGTCTATAATCAGGTCACTGCGGGAGATTGTGCATAACTCTTTCT
Organism: Pinus taeda; assembly: GCA_000404065.3. NCBI lineage: Eukaryota > Viridiplantae > Streptophyta > Pinopsida > Pinales > Pinaceae > Pinus > Pinus taeda. The sequence continues at coordinate 306,989 of APFE030457792.1, forward strand.
TGGAGAATCCAATTTGGATCAGACTAGTGGCATTGGAAAGAGGACACAGAGGGCTACTATAGGTCGCAATTTCAAAACCTAAAGATCTGAAAGTAAAGAGTTACAGTAATTTCAAGGTCGTGCTCCTAAAATAAAAAAAAAGCAAGATGAGGAAGTTTGATGGCAAGGATCCGGTAAATTGGATACGCCAGATGGAGCAATATTTTGATCTACATGGTGTACCACTATTACAAACGGTATGTATTGCATCTTCATATTTAGAACCGGATCAATTTTTATGGTATAAAGGGCTTTGTTCTCGTAAAAAACTTGTTACGTGGTCAATTTTCACGGAGGAAATGATAGCACATTATGAGGATACAAAGAGCAACACCTTCTTTAGAGCAACACAACAACAATTGGAAAGAGTAAAAGGGCTTT